>JAQGBX010002121.1:0-21623 GCA_034698745.1 Megaphyllum sjaelandicum | reverse complement strand
ATGTGAAAATCTTAACGCATTTTGATTTCACTATTTTTTGATTATCCTATGTATGATTTTGTATGCTATAGATTCTCAAATAAAAGCATACGTTCTCCATAAGTTGACCACCTCCCTATGTTGACCATTTTATTTCCGCCCTTGGGTGGTCAACTTACGGAGGTTCTACTGTAAATCCAACATTCTAATAAAACGCAGTAGTTAAAGAATATTTCATATTTAAATTACATGTAGCGTTAATTATTCATAAAGTGGTATGAAACTAATCATATAAGCTAAACAACAAAATTAATTCTCCGCGTTTGGTATTGCATCAAATGGCATTTACGAGAATGCAAACACGTGATTGGAAAAAGAATTAACAAAATTTTGAAAGGGAATCCATTCGTTTTATGAATTACCATTAACCGTATATGTCGTTCCAAACATTGTAAGGTTTGGACCGAGTTCATAAAATTCAAAAACAAAAATTTCAGCGTTGCCACATTCATTTTTAACTGCTTGAAAATGAATGATTACTAAATAATTCATCGTGGTGGAACAACTTCAACCAGACTGTACATGTATTTAAAACAGTATTTAACCATCCAAAATGTTCATCCTTTAATTGGATTAGGTAATAAAGTTAACCAAATTAATCGTTCTAGGCAATAAATGAGTTCATTAACCAAATCACAATGGATATGTACGGTATGATTAAGATGTGCATGCACATTATACTGTCCAAAAAAATGTAAGAAAAATTCCAAAGTGGCATTAAGTAATCTAAAGCAAATATAATACATGTAACTTAGCTCTAGATAATCGAGTCTTTCTAATAAATAAATTTCCAAAAATATTGCAAAAATTAGCATTCTTAAAATATCCAAATTCAGATAAATACTAATCAACAATATACAGTACATTATTGGATACGTGCAGACAACTATCGTTTATAGTCTACTATACCTTTTAAGATTAATAAATAAACGAACTAATGTGTAATATAAATTATAAGACCAACTTAGTACTTGAAGATAACGTTTCATCCTGAACACTAGCGGTAATTTGAATTAATTCTCATAGGATGGTATTCTTGGTTGTAACTTGCAAATTACAAGCAAATGATAATTTTCCTAGAACTAACCTCGCCATAATCTTATATTCACAAGTGCTAATGTCACATAAGTACCAGCTAATTTTGTTATAATTCAGGCAATTATAATTAGATGAAAACGTGTAAAAAATCTACCAAACGACATCGCAGTTCTTAATCTAAATGCTATGAATTCGATCGCAATTAGGAAAACTAAAACGATTATTGTGTCGTCAACAACTGATGCATGTGATCACCAGGCATTTTTACTAATTACATGGCATTTTGCACTAAAAATTAATAATGCATGCTCCTTTGTGTACAAAAAGTTGGCCCACCTTTACCTAAATTTACGTTTGAGATGGAATTGCCTATAGATTTGCGAAATACTGCTGATTTCTGCATTAAAGAGGGATTTTACCCGTTAACCATTCCTGCTTGGGCCGCCAATTATGATTCATGACAAAAACATGTTGATTGAACATAATTACTTTTGGTTCAATTGAAACCTCTGAAATATGAATCCATATTTTTGAAGTAACGTTTCTTCGTCTAAAAGCGAACAGTGCATTATGGGGGGAGGATGTAGTGAGTGACTGCCCAAATCAATCATTCCATCATGAAACATATCCTATAAAAACCTGGATTTACGACAACATTTTGTCAATGCCCAAAATGACAACTGAAATCGCAAACAACGAAATGGCTCATGGGTCCATTCACGATGAAGTTTATTTAGCTCTGAAACCCATTTTACGACTAATGCGACTCCATGGGCTGTTTCCTGTTTACAGTCCATCCAAATTGAATGAAAACCTCCAAAGCGTGGTAAACAATCTGAAATTTCGCTGGAATTCCAAGTTGTGGTTTTTGACCATCGTAGCCTTTTTCGGGGTGTTTTGTTTCGGGTTTTTTGAAGGTTGGGATTATGCCCCTCGCATTCCAGATCCCTTGGAAAGCCTTATCATGATCAACATCATAGTAATAGTGAGTTTGGCAGCATTTTTCAACTTGTGCACCATGGTCGTTCAAGGGCCCAAATGGCAAGCTTATTTTAGACAATGGCAAAGGGTTGACGAATTGCTAGGCATAACGGTTGACAAAAGTCTTCGTTCATACGTTAAGGCAGTATCCGTTGCTTATGTCGTCTACGCGTCTTCTGCGGTGGCGGCGGCCATGTTTTCGGCAATTACCAAATATTCGAAACCTTTTGAAACTGATTACACTGGGGACGGTTTCATCATTGGTCTGTTTTCGTACAGCATCTTTGTAAATGCATGCCAACTGCTACCCGAATTACTCTTTACTTGCTTAGCTGTTGCCATTAAGGGCAGAGTTGACTTTATGACAAAAAAAATTCAGAGAATTACCAAACGTTCCGAGTCTATTGATGTAATAAGAGGCTCACGGTTGACGAAATTGGAAATTGGCAAGGACTTGCAAGAGTCAAGAATTGCATTTGAGTGCTTGATGGACGTTATCACCACTACAAATTCGATCATGGGTCCAGTACTTTGCGTGTGCGCTTTACTGACATCGGCATATTTATCTTCGACTATTTTTATCTTGTTTTTTCAAACTTTGGATAATATGGGATTTGTCTATTCGAAACTTGTGTTTTCTAGTGTTTGCGCCATTCGTCTGATGTCGATATGTCTGTTTGCGGATCAGATCAAACGCAAGGTAAGATACATGTATTGCATATTGTTCAATTTCAAATTTACTTAAAAAATGCCTAAAGCTCATTTCTAGAAACGTCAGAGCACAGCAATCGTTTAAAAAGTAAGGCGTGAAAAGAAATGCACGTACATTATGTTATTAAGCCTTGATTAACAAGAAAGATCATTAATAATTAAATTCAAGTTTTCCTCAAAAATTACATTGCTTGCCTTTTTTCAATATGATTGATTTTGTAACATTTTAAGTGGTTAATTAAACTGGTCTTCAAATAAATCATTTCATTGTTGAGTATACCCAATTTCTGATTTTTCTTTTCCACGAAAGATGCAGATTATTTTATGACAGTATGGGCAATTTCAAATACTATACTGCTGTTTTTATCAATGATTTTAGGTGAGGAAATTCAAAAGGGCAATATATTTAATTCCAGCACTCCACTCAAGACTATCGCAAAACAGTGTGGATGAGGTATGTGAAAAACAACTTGTCATATGAGTATGCAAGCTACATATTTAACAAACAAATTATAGTTTTGATTCGATTGTATTTAAAAAAATTATCAAAACCTAAAATGAAAGTAGCCCAAATTACTTTATTAATTGTCATCACCTACTGTAATTGTTCGACTTTTTAATCACAATATTTAGTTAACACTTTTCTTGGAGTGCATCACGAAGTCAAATGTCTCGTTTACGGCCAGCGATTTTTTCGATATCGACAAGGACCTTCTCAATACGGTATTTACGCAACACACCACTGCCACTCTAACAACAACTCAAATCTATATATGCAGACACAATGCACTTAATGATGATATTCACAAATGCACTATGTTAATGCGTCATATTTTACACTTTAAGGCTACTGGCGCTATTCTCACCTACACGTTGACCATTTTGGAATTTTATCAGAAACAAAACGATGAAGATAATTTAACTTGCATCATTTAATTTAAATCAAATAAACGCGAGCACACTGAATGGATTTTTTGGCAAGGGGTTTATGAAGAGCCAATATGTCTAAGTTAAATTAAACTGTACTTCATAGTTTTGATTTGTAGCCAGGTTGGATTCATGGTTTATATAATTGAATAAATTCAGGAAATATAAATACACGTGGCCAGAATAAAGATTAAATACTATCGCCATTTTATGTTTCCATACACAAACATATGCAGTAGAGGGTTTATATAGTTATTGTTTGCTGTTTAACTGTTGATAATGGTAATGAATCGCTATATGTTACCCAAAAGTACGACATTTTCGCTTATTTCTCTATAATTTAATTTGATTAATGTTTTCAACTTGTAATTGCATACACACTGATATTTTACATACAGTAATTATCGTTTAAGCCCTTTTTATGTTCACAAAAAAATTTAGTATAAAAACCAGCTAGATATGCATATTGCTACGCATATGAAAAATAAATTCACAATATATTCCGTATACGATACTGTATCTGCAAAAATACCATATAAAAAAACTTGATGCCGATAGGTATTCAATCATCCAATTATCCGAGCAATTGGAAGATGAACAATTATTTTGTCATTAGTAAATTAAGTGATACATGCAAATTGAAGTTTTTTTACCCCATACAATTGCATGGCGTTTTGCGCATGCAGTTAATAATGCATGCGTGTACACCAAATAGAAACGTTAACTATCAGAATCCACACTAATAAAAAGTTCGAAAATTGGTACTGAATTGAATCAATTACTTAAATTCTTTTAAATTAATGCAGTGACTGTTGGATAAAATGTACAATAGTGTGCCAATTAAAAGAAACCGGTGGATATAGGGATTAACGGATATTTTGCACAAATGTTGTATTGTTTAGTCGAACGTTTTGAAAATAATTAAATTTCCAATTTCTTTTATAATAAATTTGCGAAAAAAACGTACACTGTATGTATTCTTTAGGAAGGTTTCATTGATAATAAATAACTAAATTCATAATTAATGATACATTAACTTAGAAATTATTCCATTTTTCTCATTTCTTTAATGTTAACCTTATATATTACTAACTATAACATCTAAATGCAATTGATGAAAATTGTAATGATGATGGATTTGGGGTAAATTTTCAAAATATACGCAAAAAATTACAACAATTCTTGTTTTCCTTGATACTTTTTGAAAGATCTACGCTTTAGTTATTCTAAGATAGTTTGCAGTTAAGAAATATAAACTCGAAAACAATAAAACAAATTCTCGTTAAAATATTTCAATTGAATTTGTCGACTTTTAGATATCCTCGTAGGTAATCAATATGATTAAGAAAAGCCCAAATCAAAACATTTTCTACTAATAAGCTCATTTTCCTCATCACTAGCAAATTTGAGGTACAATATGGATTTCAGGAAGGTGGAGCTAGCAGGTCCCAAATCAAGTAGCTCTTTCAGATATAAATACCCCATGCAGTATCTTCATTATCATATGCTCGAAAACCACGCCGTTCCTTATCTAAAATGGCAGCAAAAGCTACAGAAAACCATTGTGTTCTTGGGTCGGTTCATGATGAAGTGTATTTGGCACTAAAGCCACTGCTTAGCCTAATGCGGCTTCATGGCCTTTTTCCGATTTACAACCATCCCAATCATGACAAAATTGTTCAAAGTGAGGTCAATAATTTAAGATTTCGGTGGAGTTCAAAATTGTGGGTTTTGAGTCTCGTGGCATTTTCTGGGGTGTTTAACTGTTGGTTTCTGGTGTCCAGGGACTATTTTTCCCACATGGCAGATCCTTTGGAAAGTCTCATTTTGAGCTCGGTTTTATCAGTACTGAGTTTTTCCGCAGCTGTCAATTTATTCAAAATGGCAGCTCAAGGGCCTAAATGGAAATTGTATTTTCAACAGTGGCAAAGATTGGACCATCTACTGAACAAGACTAGAGATGAAAAACTCCATTTTCATGTTAAAGCCGTTACCATCGCTTACATAATTTATGCGACTTCCGCTGTCGGGGCAGTAGTGCAATCGGCACTCAACAAGTATTTAAGCCCCAATGAAGATGACTATACTGGTGATGGTTTCATTATCGGACTTTTCTGCTATAGCATCTTCATTAATGGATGCCTTCTTCTACCTGAACTGCTCTTTACATGTTTTTCGGTGGCATTCGACATTAGAATTTCAAGCCTGACAAAGAATATTCAATATTTCTCTTCTGCATCGTTCGATGATGAAACCTACTTTAAACATGGGAAATTAGACGTGAGAGATGAATTGGAAAAGGCCAGAAACACATATCAATGCCTAATTGACGTAATCATCAGCACGAATACATTGATGGGCCCAATTTTTAATTCCTGCGTTTCTGTTACATTTGCATATTTGTCATCGACTGTTTTTATGCTCTTCTTCCAAACTTTGGATAACGCAGGACTGGTTTTCACGAAAATCGTGTTTTCTAGTGTTTGCGTTTTACGTTTGATGTCCATCTGCTTCTATGCTGACAAGATCAAAAGAAAGGTAAGGCACAAGATTACGTTTAAAACCTTTTTTAAACCTTCGATCGACTTCACGACGTTTTGCACAATTTAAATATGGCACTCCTTATATTTTTCACTTGGTAATTTATAGAAAATGTACATGTATTTCTGCATGATTGACCACGAAAAGTATACCAGTTAAACATACTGCATAACAATTGCCTGGAATGATTTATGTGCTATCTTTTTACGTAAATGCAAGTATTTTAAAATCATTAACACTTCTAGCCCCAGGAATTTCGGATAAAAGATGCTCAATATGTACAATAGCTTTAAGTAATTTTATTTTACATTGAATGTTGAAGTTTTGCATTAATGTTTTAATTTAATAACTAGGTGGCGAATTTCAAAAGGGTTTTGTTCCTTATCCCTCCAGTTCAGCAACGTTTTTCGGAAAAAAGTTATGAAGAGGCTAGTGAATGACATGTTTAAAATTATTTCCAATTAACATTAATAATAATTTTTATTGTGGAAAATATGAACTTTATAGTTAATGCTGTTCATGAAATCTATTAAGAAATCCGTGGTTTCTTTCTCGTTTATGGGCTTTTATGCAATAGATAAAGAACTTTTCAATAAGGTAATATAGCTGTTGTTTTTAATATAAATGTACAATCGATATGGTACATGTTCAGTTTTCTATTAATCACTAACATTAATATGTTTATTTTACTTAAGGTTGTAGGTGCCATACTCACCTATACGTTAACAATTTTAGAATTTTCTCAGAAGAAAAACGATGATGAGAAGTTCTGGAACTGTACTGCAGACGCGAGTATATGGCACAGAACATAGAATCCAAAATATGAAAATGAAACACTGTTTTGGAGAAAATATAAGTATCAAAGAGGCGCATGTCTTTACATTGTAACTTTAGTATGAAACGTTATTTTAATTAATAGAATTTATTTTTGTAGAAACTTGCGATTTGTTTTAGCAATTTGCTAAACGATTTGCTAAAACTCAATTACAACAGATTACCCTACATGATGGATAATCTAATATTTCCACACAGTAGACCCAAATCAACTTCTTAGTTTTACAAGCCTATTTCAATAATAGTGGGATTTTGTCTTTTGATAGAGATTGACGTTAAATAGGTGAAGGAATGACGAGTCATAGAAGTTTTGATGATGTATATCTTGCATTAGACAAACTCGATATAGAGAATAAAATGAATGCATGACCATATTGATGATCATATTGCATTTAAACTGTAAATGTACAGGTTGGGCCAGCAAAAAGTAAGCCAACTTTATAAAAATTCTAAAATGGTTATTTGTAAATGGAATATTTAATTAAAATTTGTACAAATATTGTTGTTCTCAGTACTTTCGAATTGCCTTCGTTCACGTTCTTTTTTAATGGCGTAATCATTCGAATTTGTCTTTCAAAATGGCGTTCACTGAAGAAGAAAGAATGAAATTAATCAAACAACAATCGACGAGGCAATCGCCCAATGGCGCATGCGTCTTAGGGCTTGTATTTCCGCGAAAGGTGCTAAATTTGAACACAAATTGAAATAGGGAATTTTTTTGTATTCTACTTAAGAACACATGTACCAATTTTCATCAAATTCCATTAACAAATAACCATTTTATAATTTTTATAAAGTTGGCTTACTTTGTATTGGCCCACTCTGTATATGTAATTACAATACTGTATTTATTTACAAAACGCTTTTACATTTTATGGAAATGGACAATTCATTTCGTTACGATTAATCTGTATCAAAAACAGAAATAACCTTTGCCATTATAATTTTTAAAATTTACTGAAGTAATACACGTTGTAAAACCAATTTCATTTTGTGATAGCTTCGACAGAACAATTCATAAACACACGTTTGTCCACGGTAGACCAAATAATAGCTGCACTTAGTGATCCATGTCTATTCAATTTTCAAAAAAATAGCCCAAGATAAAAACAATCTTTATAAAAATGAAGGTGTTAAAACAACTGAAAAAACTATAACACGAAACAATTAAATGTTTTAGACGACAAGTTAGTATAGTGGCAAGGCTAATTGCGCACATCTAGATAATTCAAAAAGTATAAACACCATCATTATGATACATGAATTATTATCTGATGAAAATATTAATAAAGCTTAACTTCCATGTGAATAAACAATTTTCAGTGATTATCCCTATCCCATTTAGTGTTGACGTAAAAGGCAGAAGAAATAGCAAAGGTGTAAATACGATGCTAAGATGTAAAAGGCACGTCAGTTCCCAAAAAGGCATTAATAATAAATAAGATCCTAACATTTTCCAAGTTAACCTGCAAGTAAAGCGATTAATATGTCGCTAAAAAAAATTAAGTGATGCATGCAAACTGAAGCGCGCCCTTCACTAATAGCTCGTCCATTAAAGGATAAATGAAGTTAATGCAACAAAACTCAAACTATTGCATAAGATAACAACGTGGGTTTGAAACGCATATGAATAAACTGACAGAGTACTTAATGAATTTAATTGCCCTATCATTTGGTTGGGAATACAATAAAATCGTGCTCTTATAAATACAGTATAAACAACATCTCGAAATACATGAAAGCAGACATGGCATCAGTTACCGCCGATATCAATGTGATACAAGAGTCCATTTACGACGAAGTATATTTGGCACTAAAACCATTGCTAAGATTGATGCGACTCCATGGCTTGTTTAATTTCCCTAATAACTCACTTCTAGCTACATATGCTCAAAGTGAAGTTAACGCTTTGAAATTTAGTTACTGGTCAAAATTGACGCTTTTAAGCATCGGGGCATTTATCGGAATATTTTGCTGCTACGTTTTGAGCATGATGGATTACACTTACAACATAAAGGACCCACTGGAAAGCATTCTTATAACAATTGCCTTATCCCTTATGTGTCTGGCAGCTCTTTTGAATATGTTTACAATGCTTTATCATGGCCCCAACTACCGAGCTTATTTCAAACAATGGCAACGATTGGACAGCCTGCTAGATGTAAGACTGGACGGAAAACTGCGCCTTTACGCGAAATGTGTGACCATAACGTATATCGTGTATGCCACTGCTTCAGTATTGTCAGTATGTTACGTTGCAATAATCAAATACTATAATCCCGATAATGATTACACTGGCCATAGATTCTTAATTGGACTGTTTTGCTACTCCATCTTCGTCAGTGGGTGCATGCTGCTGCCTGAAATTTTCTTTGGATGTCTTGCAATTGCCATAAACATCCGTATTGCTCTTCTGACGAAAACAATTAAGCGTATCCAAGAAATAAGTTGCATGAGAAATGCAAAGCTCGATGTCAGTAATGACCTGATGTACTATAGAATAACGTTTCAATGTTTAATGGATGTTATCAACAGCACCAATGTTATGATGGGACCAATCCTATTTTCTTGCATCGCTGTGACATCTTCATATTTATCTTCAATCGTCTTTATAATATTTTTTCAATCTTTGTCAAACATGGGATTGATTTTTACGAAAATCATAATTTCGAGTTTTTGCCTGCTGCGGTTGATGTCCGTTTGTTATTTTGCTGACCATATCAAGCGTCAGGTAAGTTCTTGTATACATACAATATTATTAATGTGCAAATGTAAATATTTGAAACATGATGCCTGGCTGTGTTAATTAGAAACCTCTAAATTTGTTTTATATTATTGCGAAACAAATGTTTAATAATGTAACTGAAATTTCACTGGAAACTTTTGTTTTTCAACTGAAACGCATATATGTATATGTACGAACTGACTAACACATTTATGAAATTTACAGATGAAAAACATAAAAAGAACGATATATCTTATACCAGCAGCTCGACTGGACTTTTCAAAGAATAGTGTTGACGAGGTTAGTTTACTATCAACCATACTTTTACAAATAACAGAGAGAAAATCTGTACATGTACTATCTCCAAATAAGCATGATTTGGTGAAATGCAAAATCAAATAAAGGAGGGCTTAATTTACCTTCTGTTATTTGTAGATTATTAAACATTTCTTGATATTTAATACTGAGTGTGAAAAATGCCTTTACTTTTTATTCAGTTAGATTTGTTTATAAAATGTATCAAGACGACAACAGTTTCGTTTACTGCCTGTGACTTTTTCGCAATTGATAAGGAACTTTTTAACAAGGTATTGACTAACACAACAATATTCGATGCTACCTTGTTAAAATAACATTGCTAAAATCCTTGCATTCTATATTTTGCAGGTTGCAAGTGCTATTCTTACGTATACCATTACCATTTTGGAATTTTCTGATAAGCAAACCTGGGCAGAATCCCAAACAAAGTAATGGAGACTCCACAAATAATAGTAATGCTGGAAGTCGTTGAAAAATTGCATGATACCGAAATTGGGTAGGACTACAACAACATGTATTCAATGTGTATCTTTTTAAGTATACAATTAGTTGTTTATAAACATTTTTTGAGTCATTTAAGTTATTCGTCATTGATAAAGCTGCACAGCATCTGTTAAGATAAAATATTTGCTTAGCATTACAGTAACGATAATACTAAATGTACCAGTTACTATGAAGATTTTTTAACTAGTACTGATATACTGTATACTGCACATTTGAAACGAGCGTACATTCGGATAGCTTTAGATACAATTACCTGTATATAGTATTCGCAAATTAGCTATTCAAAGTAAGTAAAACTATAGTGTTTATAATTAACTAGCTGTATTGCCTCTCGTTGACTGCTTAGTGTATGGCGATTGAAACACGGGACATGTGATAGGGGCCAAATAAAGTAGTTTTAAATCCCCACTTATAATAACAATACACAGTCGAATCTCGTTAAGACGAGTCTCAAAGGACGTCATAAACTGTTCGTTTAAATCGAAGTTTATATTATCAGAACTCAGACAAAACGTGATTTCATCAACTAAAACATCAATAAGATCCTGCCCCAAGTATACGAATGGGAAGGTGTTGCAACTTAAATCGGAGAATTTCCGGTTAGAACGTACCTTTTTCCTCATGTTGTCTAAAGTTCTTTACTTAGCGCTAGTGCTTAGGAGGTTACGAATGAATTCATTCGTTAAATTTTGGCAAAATTATATAATGACCGAATTCGTCCATACCCTAGGTCAGAGACTCTTCTGATAGAATGGACGAATCTCAATAAGGCGGACGTAATATCAGAATTCATATAAAGCGAACTCTTTTTGTGGCTCCCGTGTATTCTGTACGCTAGCTAATTGATAAAACTGCACAGCACGACACTGCATCTTCTCTGTTGAAATATAATTAATATGTGTTTTATATTACATTTTATATTATAGTTACGGCAATATTAAGTAAATGTCAAGTGTGTCTAATAAAATAAGTGCAGCTATTCAGTGTGAGTCAGGGAACACGGACCGATAGTTTTATGGCCCCGTGATGTCGTCCACATTGCAGTGTTTGTTTGCTTTTCTGTAAAGTGCCATTTCGCTTTTAAGCCGTGCTTAAATTAGGGCTTTAGGCCTACTTATTTTTTTTTTTGGTCAGGAAAACTAACGATGTTCACATAACGTTGACCATAAAGGTTAACTAGAGAATGTCCTCTAGGAATGTCAACTACATATTTAGCATAGTTACACCTTTTATCCTTTCCAAACCCAGCCGATTTGCATGAATTTGCAAGCATAGATAGGTAATAACGCGACGAAACAGATAGAAGAAGCATAAAAATACTCAGGTTCATGCTCTAGGATATCCTTCTGGTGTTTACTGCATTTAACTTATCACATTAGGGCAGTAAAACTGAAATAAGCACATGAATACGCCGGAAATGGCACTTTACAAAAAAGCAACCAAACCCTGCATGGTGGCCTATATCAAGGGGCTGTAGAGCTAGCTATTGGTCCATGTTGCCTGCTGGACTTACACTGTATAAAGCCCTTTAAACGAACACAAATTCAGCCAGATTTAGACAATTCGTAAACAATATTAGAATTCGTAAACAATTTTAAAGGGACATTTATGTCTATAGTTAACTAGTCGTATTACCCGTTGTTGGTGGGTAAGCGTTTGTTGAGACGCGGGACATATGATAGGGGAAAGTCAATTGCCACAACTCCTCAATCAACTCTCCTAGTGTGTTTAGCTACCTCCGCGGGACTTAGAAGACTCATTTACTCTTCTTAAGTTCAGCGCTTTCAGGACTCGAATCTCAGTAACGGTTATCTTTATCAAGCATGTAAAAATAACCAAGTTATATGATGACGATTTCCTGCAATTTTATGTACTACACGTCATCTTTGCTCAATCAATATTTGTGAAATTATACTTGTAAACTCAATCCCCTTTGCACTTACTAAAGAATTTGCAGATTAGGCTATATACACTAAAATATTGGGAAACCTTTCACGCAAAACGCTGAAACGCTTTATCGAAAACGCTTCATGAACAATTGGTAAAACATTTCGAATTTTAGGAATACTTCTTCCCAACTTGCCTGGAATTACACTGCCAAAATCAAGTGAGTTCTCTGACTATGCAATGTTTCTTAACAAATTTGGAAACTCTTTGAAAACTTTCTCGGCACTCGGGAGGTTTTCCACAATCTGTTAATACTTCCCTTGCAACAGTTAAGTTTATTCTGTAACTTTCGTCAAAATCGATAATGTATATGAAAAAACATTGGCATGCAATGCTATATGATAAGATTTAAACGAATTTTACCTGCATGTATGAGAGTTAAAGGCGCAACTTTTAGTTATGGCTCACAGAGACCTATACAACGACTTGTATACCTACGAAATAATAGAAACGTTGTTTATTTCATATCGATATATAGTTATTTAACTTGCGGTGAGACTTTTTTCAATTGATTTCGACCTACACTTTACAGATCGAGAAAATTTGCATGAAAATAGCTTTCTATGCATAAAGTTAATATTGGAAACCAACCAGAAATAAGAGTCGATTCCCAAACCTTATAAAAGTTTTAATATCTTCGAAAAAATAACTTATTTCTAGAAAAGTGCCCTATTTACAAATCATTTATTTTTAAGACTTGCTCTAATATGAATGTCACTAACTAATTATCATTATTTGCTGTGTGACCACGGCCCAAGGGTGGTAGGTAACATTGAACATCTTTTAAGTTAAGAACTTAAAGTTGTATTTTTTCATGGTATACTTTGTTTCAACTTTAAGCTAAACATGCTCAATGTGCTCATGCTTTGTCGATCACATAAATGAATTCATCCCATGCACACTGATTTCAAATCCATGTTATACTCCAGGAACTGCGTTAGTGATTATTTACTACAGCTTTGCGAGAAGGTGTGCTGACGCATCTTTGTTCATATGAAAATATCTTTAAACAAAATTACCAACAGAAACATGCGCTGTAAATGCATTTAACTGTAATTTCAATAGTTTCTTTATTCAATGTTGAAAGTATATTATTTGTGCTAACTCTGTATTATTATATAGGGGCCTACTGTAAATGTACATATCTTTTAGTTAATGTTCGAATAAACTAAATAGTAAACTTTAAAAACATTTTTTCAGGAACGTCTATTTTTAAAACATACACCATACATGTATATACTCTATATTCGATCATATTAAAACCTACCCTCTACCACCCGTTACAAATAAAGGTTTTTTTTAGAAAACTTGCTTTTACCTTAGGGCACGAAGGGGTCCGACTTCCTGAACTTAATCCCTCTCTTTTACGGTCGCCGTAAAACCAATGGGAAAATAGAGGTAAAACCAAAATTCAACTTACCTGCAATAAAAAAGGGAGTACAATTTAGAAACAAAAATCATTAATTAACGAAAAATATATTTTTGAAAAACATCCTGAAACATCCGGTTAGTTGGAATCCCAACTTTATCCGAAATTTCTGTATTTAAGGAGACGAATTTCAAGTCTCCTTACATTGTCTTTAACGCGCGTGATCAGGTCGGTACACCCTGTCACGCTGCACCTTATTACTTTTGAATACTTTTACAGTTGTGTAAAACGTGTAATGTTATTTTCACGTCACGAACCTTGACTTTTAACTAACTTTCGGTTCTTCAAACAAATTGAGAATTTGCACTAATTTAGTTTGGTTACTACTTAATTTATCCGCGTTGAATTTGCGCAGATAGCTTCAACCATTCGCGATTTATTCGAATTCGAACTTTCCCTCTTATTCAATTCAGCCACTCGAATTCCCTTTGATAGGCCGAGATGCGCATCAAAGTGCATCTTAGGAAAGCACCCCAATCAACTAGTGATCGTGGGCTTCTCCGCAAGGCATCAGTGCTTTGCTATCTACAAGGGCAGCAAGCCTATTTTCTGCATGTCAACACTGACAAAAGTGGACGATTTCTCGTAACTATTAGCCCCATTAAAGGAAGTGCTAAAAGAACGATTTTCGAATATACCTGGGTATACCTCTCTCAGGTATATATTCCCGCATTATATGTTATACAGGGTGGTCCAGTTATCATGATTCAATCAATATCTTTTAAAATAAATAGTAAATTGCAAAAATTATTATAATGAAAAATAATAATATTAACTTGCCTTTTAATTTACGTAAAAATATGTTTTTTTAAAAAGATTTTTTTGGTATCATCTTAGATGTTGCTTTAATCGATGTCCGAAATCGTGTAATATGCCATTCACTTTTGGAACTCACTCAGAATGTGTGCATGTTTGCACATTATGCATGTGATGTAACGTGTCACGCTGCCATGCCCCTTTTGGGTGCTAGGCGGTGCTAGGGAGCGCTGCGTCGTAGGCCACGCCCCTGACCTAACTTTTTTGTCACACGCCATTTTGTCTTTGTCCAGGGCGGACATAAGGCATTTTCAACTCTCAACTGTAGAGCTTTGGGCAATCAGCCCTCATCACTAAGTTAAGTTTATCTTCATTTAAATGCAATAAACAATCAGTTAATCCAGTCAATAAACCAACAAACAGTTTTCATCATCACAAATTACTCTGGAAGCGTGCATTATTTTTTTTAAACAGGGTTACAGGCCCAGCACGCTTCCACTCTGCAAGTTAAAGCTGTTTGATTTGAATACCATGCTGTTTTGGACGCCATTTCTGTGGAGACCTTGCTGTTTTTGGACGCCATTCCTAAAGCCTTTGTGGATAACTTGCTGGACTGTTTGCTGCTTATCCAGACTTAAAGGTAACCTGTGGACATAGACCACTTCTTGGATTGTGACCATATGGAAAATCTGCAAAGGACTGCAGGTAGTTGTTTTTGGATTACGCTTTCACCAGTATGGCAACCAAAAAAATCCTCCGCATCGAGCAACTGCATGGACCAAACTACCACACTTGGAAGAGGAATATGTCCATGCTACTGGCAGCCAAGGGTCTTGAGGAAGCTGTTGATGATACAGTCAAGTCTACGGATCCTGCTACAACTTTGAAGGAGGATGTTAAAGTTTGGAAGAAGGAACAGTCAAAGGCATTGGGCCTGCTTTACCTCTTCGTATCCGAGGACACAAAGGAACTGGTGACAGACATCAAGAAACCTTTATAAGTATGGAAAATGCTGAAGAATACTTTTGAACCGACTACTAGGGCTCACATCGCCACACTGAGGAGGAAGTTCTTTCAGCTATCCATGGCTTCAGGCGCGACCATGGAGAACTACATCTGCCATGTCAAGCGAGCTGCGGCATATTTACAGGGATGCAAGCGTAAGTAGGTTGTGTTTTGAACTGAGACACACGACCCAGTATATCCAGGCAAACAGCAATGGTGTTGTAGAACAAAACTACTCTTTATTAGTGCATAAATTAAGCACTTACGGTACAGCACGAGCGCAGGCGTAATGGCGGCACTGACGCTATGTTGAAGACAAAGAGAAACGCATGCAGACGCCCAAGAAACTATGTAGGGCGTTCAGCAATTACGATTTTGATAAATCTTGCCAAGGAACCCTTGGCGCGCAAAAATGCGTCTGATCGAAGTGTAGACAAAGCGCGTGTTAATACATAACACCCCTTCCCCTAGCACACGTAGTCCTTGAGATACTCTGGATGGGTTACGATCCTTGTCTTCGGCTGAGAAGTAAAGGATGCAAATCATGCATACAGACTCCTACAATTAACGACTGTATGATGTAAAGAACCTGGGACCAGTTCAGAAATTCTTGGGTGTAAAGATTGAAACACGGGATGGTGCTATCCAGATGCATCAGCGCCCGTACATCAAGAAGATTGGAGAACTGTTCCCGAATTTAGTGTTCAAGAAAGCCTATGAACCACTGAAGCTGGGCACAGACATCAAGGTGTTCTACAAAACTGGAGGTCAGCCATTGAAGCCTGGATGCAACTACAGAAGCATGGTCGGATGTTCGCTGTACCTCTCTCGACATTCCAGGCCGGACATCAGTTTTGCAGTGGGATTCCTGGCTTGATTTTGCGAGACTCCTACCCTGGTTCATTGGGAAGCCATCGCTTATTGTTTCAACTACGTGCGATCAACTAAAGAGTTGGGACTCAAACTTCATTCCAGTGACTCGCCCAGGTTTTATGCCAACTCCAATGCATCCTGGGCCACTGACATAGAAACCAGGTGGTCGATTAGTGGCTACATCGCCTTCATCGACCCCAATCTTCTAACGCTCCTCTAAACAGACGCTGGTTACTGCTTCGCAATGGAAGCCAAAATTACTGCTGACATTGATCTGGTAAAAGAGCTCATCTGGCTAAAGAGGGTTCTGGAGAAAGCTTAACCATGCATGAGGATCCCATCGGCCATTCCTCATGTGTTCATGGACAACAAGACGGTGATCATCAACATTAAGAACGATGTCATTAACAACCTCACGAAATATATTGACATTAAACTCCAATTTATTCGTAAGAAATTCAACAACAAGATGTTTACTGTCTCGTATGTGTCAACAAAATGGAACCAAGCCTACGTCTTTACCAAGAGGGTATTGAAGGAAAAGTTTAAAGAACAAATGTTATATTTGTTCAAGTGTGCTTGATTGTTCCTGCTTTTCCCTCCCTCTTGCCTAGTTTGACTTTGGAATTATGCTCTAAAGGAGTAACCCCAATCGGTGGGGAATATTTTAGTGTTGTTCTTACATGTTACCACATACTTTTCTACAATTTGTCACGGTTTGCCTCAATGGGGGAATGTGTTGAATATTTTGAGCCAAACCGCGTTACCTTTGCACCATGCATTTTAATTCGGAATGCCTGCTTGTTTGCACAGTATGCATGTGATGTAACGCATCATGCTGCCACGCCTTTTTTAGGCACTAGGAGGCGCTAGGGAGCACGGTGTCGTAGGCCACGCCCCTAGCCTAACTTTTTCTTGTCACACGCCATTTGGCTTTTGTCCAGGGCGGACATTAGGCAATTTCGACTCTCAACTGTATAGCTTTGGGCAATCCGCCCTCATCACTTTAAGTTTATCTTTATTTAAATGCAATTAACAATCTGTTAATCCAGTCAATAAATCAACAGTTTTCATCATCACAAATCACTCTGGAAGCGTGCATTATTTTTAACAGTGTATTACACCATTTCGGACACCGTGATTGCAGTAACATCTGAGATGATGCCAAAAAATCTTTTATCAAGATTAATAATACCAACTTGCGCTTTTAAATTATGAAAGAATGAAGGGTCCCCCTACGGAAGATCCGGGGGTCCCTTGTACATGTAATTTTAAATGGGGAGCCCCAATTTTTTACTTAAAACACAATAAGTTTTGCCTAAAATAGGTATTTTTTCATCATCTTAGATGTTGCTGAAATCGACGTCCGAAATCGTGTAATATGCCATTTAGTTTTTTTAACAGGCTACCTGTTGAAAAAAGTGAATGGCATATTCGGACGTCGATTAAAGCAACATCTAAGATGATATCAAAAAAATCTTTTAGACAACAGTTATTTTGTTTTGAGCGCAGATTCATAATTTTGGAAAAAAAAATAGGGGGGGGTCCCATTGAAAATTCCGAAGAGAGCCTCCCCCCGGATCCCCCATAGGGGGACCAGGGGCCTCTTCCTTTTCACGTAAATTAAAAGGCAAGTTGATATTATTGTTTTTTATTACAATATTTTTTTACGATTTACTATTAATTTTAAAAGATATTGCAGTGATATCGAACGGATCATGATAACTGGACCACCCTGTGTATAGATATTTAAATATTAAAACGCTTAGGTTGAATGCATGCAAACTAATGATTTTAAGCAATTATACCAGTTACTTCTTGAATCAGCACAACAATACGTTGCAGCTAAAACAAATGGGTAAGATGTAAATATGAGGTTAAGCACGTCATTTCCTAAAACGGCATTAATAATAAACAAGATACCAACATTTTCCAAGTTAATGTGTAAGTAAAGCGATTAATGTGTCGCTAAAAAAATTAAGTGATGCATGCAAACTTAAACGCCATTCGCTAATAGCTCATGTCGTAAGGGATAAATGAAGTTAATGCACCTATACTCAAACTATTGCTTAAGATAACAAGGGGGTTGAAACGGTGCAGGATTAATCTGACATACAAGTTAATTAATGAATTTAATTGCGCTGTCTTTTTGCTTGTGAATACATTAAAATCGAGCTCTAGTATAAATAGAGTAAAACAACATGTTGAAATATATGTAAGCAGACATGGCATCAGTTACCGCAGATATCAATGTGATACAAGAAGCCATTTATGACGAAGTCTGTCTGGCCCTAAAACCAATGTTAACACTAATGCGAGTCCATGGCTTATTTCTTATCACCAGTAACTCGCGCCGAGATGCAAATGCACCGGGTGAATTTTTTGCTTTGCAAGTTTGTAACTGGTTAAAACTGAGGCTTTTAACCATCGGAGCATTTATAGGAATTCTTTGCTGCTACGTTGCAAGCATGGTAGATTACACTTACACAATATCAGACCCATTGGAAAGCCTTCTGGTAGCGATTAACGTATCCCTACTATGTTTGGGAGCCTTTATAAACGTGTTTACAATGCTTTTTCATGGTCCCAACTACCGAGCTTATTTCAAACAATGGCAAATGTTGGACAGCTTGCTTGAATTAACATTCGAAGGAAAACTGCGCGTTTACGCGAGAAATGTGGCCATACTTTATATCGTATATGCCACTGCTTCAGTAGGTTCAGCGTTATACTTTACAATTTTCAAATTCTTCCATCCGGATAGTGATTACACTGGCAATGGCATCATAATTGGAATGTTTTGCTACACTATTTACGTCAATGGATGCATGCTTCTACCAGAAATTTTATTCGGATGTCTCGCAATTGCGATAAACATTCGTATTTCTGTTCTGACAAACGAAATTAAAAGCCTACACGAAAGAATGGCTTCGAGACCTTTTAAACTTGATGTCCGCAATGACTTGGACCACTATAGAACAACGCTTCAATGCTTAATGGATGTTATCAACAGCACGAATGTTATGATGGGACCAATCCTATTTTCTTGCCTCGCTGTGACCTCTACATTTTTATCATCAATCGTCTTTATGTTATTTTTCCAATCATTGTCTAACCTGGGAATGATTTTTACGAAAATTTTAACTTCGAGTGTTTGCCTTTTACGGTTGATGTCCGTATGTTTTTTTGCTGAACATATTAAGCGTCAGGTAAGTTTTGGTATATAATATTATTAATGTTAAAATATTGCATTATAGAAGCATGCGGCCAGATTTTTTTATTTATAAATCTCATTTATTTTTTAACAATATGAGGTACAACTAATTGAACAAAAAGTTTACGAAAAATCATTTGCTGCAATGAGAATGCATCAAACCTGAAAGAACTAACTTTTGTTTCATATGTCATGTCATTTACAGATGAAAAACTTGAAAAGAGCGATATATCTAATTCCAGCAGTTCAACTGAACTTTTCCAAAAAGAGCGTTGACGAGGTTAGTTTTCATTACAATGTTATAACGCGATGCATCTTATCTTATTTGCAGAGTTTTATAAATTTTTAGATTTCTTTAATATGTTTAATTTGTTAAAATACATTTCATTTTTATTTAGTTAGATCTGTTCATAAAATGCATCAAGGCGAAAACTGTTTCGTTTACGGCTTGCGGTTTTTTCGCTATTGATAAGGAGCTTTTTAATAAGGTATGGACTAAATCAACGATCGGATTAAGGGTGCTACCTTGATGTGTATAACCTTATTAAAATGCATTTATGTCTCATAGGTTGCAAGTGCTATTCTTACATACACCGTAACTATTTTAGAATTTTCTGATAAGCAAACCTGGACATAATCCGAAAGAGAGTAATGATAGATATCCACAAATAACATACCAATACACGTACAAGTACTGGATATGTAGTTACACGTCAATGATAAAACTGCACAGTTTGTCACTATAAGGATGGATGTGATCGTTCAAACTCCTAACGTAATATGTGTTTAACATCACAATTGACTTGCGTATATTTACAGTGTGATTGATTATAGTAACCTTCGAATGTGTTTAACAATAAGATTCAGATATTAGTAGCTATTTTAGTATAACTTGGTAAGTTTCATTGAAATAACACGTGTATTGTTATAAGAAAAATGCAACTTATTAGCATGTATGAAAAATTCATGTAATCTCTCAAATGCTGAACCAGCATTGCAAATTAAAAATATATGTTATATGTATTAAACATATTAATAAAGTTTGCAAGCATATATATATAAAAGAATATGGGATTGTTCGCGAATTTCTCTAACCTAAAATGTTTGAAAATGTATTTTTTGGAAAAACAAGCTATTTCGATACCAGACATCCGGAACCAGTGCAGAAAAACAGATCGTTTAACCTCCTTTCGGGGGATAGAAATATCAGGGAAATAGAAATAATAGAAATAATCCTACCTTGAAACAGGAAGGGGTCTGACTTTCTGGACCCCCCTCTCTTTCACGTCGCCGTGAAACATTGGGAAAATGGAGAAAATAAACGAAACTCAAACTTACCTGCAATAAAAAAAGAAAGAAAGTTAGAAACAAATTAATTAACAAAAAAGATATTTTTGAAAAACATCCTGAAACATTGCTCTGCCAATGACAGCTTCAAAAACATCTTTTAACTGAAATTTCATTGGTTAGGCCAGATCCCAACTTTATACGAAATTTCGGTATTTAAGGAGACGAATTGTGAGTCTCCTTACATTGTCCAGAACGTGCGTTGGTTAGACAGGTACCGTCTACCACGCTGCAACTTTAAAATTTTCAATTTTGAACCAAAGTTTGTAACACGCGTTTTGTAATTTTCACGTCGCGCGCCTTTGCAATCTATATAAATAAAAATGTAAATTTGCTTTTGTTACGGACCTCACCTCTCGAAAGTTCTTTACCGATTGCTTTAAAATTTTCACACAATGTTACATTCGCATAGGGCTCCAATGTTATATAACTTT
>JAQGBX010002120.1:0-21628 GCA_034698745.1 Megaphyllum sjaelandicum | reverse complement strand
AACACGCAGCAACGCTCCATCATCTTCCTTATTCGCCGTCCATCCGTTTTCTTACAACTGCCTAATTGTCAAACCGCTCAAAGGCCTACAGTACATTGTTGTCATAACCGCCCAACTGTCAAGACTGCATTATAACCGCTCAACTGCCACGACCGCATCATGGCGCTCAATGGCCACGACTGCATCACGGCTCAATGGTCGAGCTCGTTCTTCCAACGTGTCTGCCCTTCCTACTAAAGTGAAACAGATCAAAGGAGTGAGCGTGGCCTGGACACTGGTCATCCTGGTCGGAAGTGATCAACCGAAAAAGTTTGCATTTGCGTAACCTGGGCAAAGTTTTACTCGCGCATTCGATACACGTACATGCCCAGCGGAGGAATCGCACGGTGAAATGGGATAGGATTATCGAGAAAACTGCTCAACTGCGAAATTATTGATAATTGGATTAGTACGCCAGCTGTTCATCTGCCTGCGAGCTCATCGGTATCGGTTTTAAACAGCGCTTTAATCACGGGCTGACCACCAGGGAATTTAATTTGCCACTGAAAGCGCCCTCTGGAGCATTGCTCATAATGCCTATCAATATCAGAGATGGTAAACATTTCGAAAGCTGTCGAAGTGAATATTACTAATTCTAGGAACTACGGAAATTATCCATGCATGAACAGTAATTGCTGAAAACAGCTACCCGAGGGAGAAATGCTACACTTTTGATAACAAAATTAATAACAGTTTTCTAAAAGACGATAAATTCCAAACAAAAACGACCCATTTTTTTTCTAAAATAATTTCAAATTTTTCCAACTCCGGGAAACTTATTTTTCCAAATCTCCCTGGATAATCCAGTCCATCACTGGAATGCTTTCCAAATTGCTACCATTGCAGGAATTCCCATCCGCCACAGGATGTAGGTGGCGCAGCAAGCTACTCGACATTCGCATTCAGTGCCACTCTTCGCGTGTAATATGGATGAATTTGTATCACGCTCTAAAATCCTCACCCTCGAAACTACGAATGCGCTTTGTCCGAGTTGCGTCAGTAAGCGCGTTTCAGTCATCGCTGGATTTATTCAAGCATAAAAAGCGGGGTAAAAAACTTGAAATCCAGTAGACGTTCCCAGGCAGCTAGCCTTGGAAGATTTGAAAACAACAACAAAAACGAAGAAAAATACTCAAATTCGTTGGTAAGCACAGATGAGAGGGGAATTGCTCGCGATTCCCAACGCGCGAATACAAATATGGTCAGATTGCATCGAAATTCAGAAGACGCAGACATAAAACATAAAACAGACGTAAATTTCCAAATTGGATGAAAGGATGTCCGAGAAGAACCGAGGACCAGCGAACGCTGGTGAAATTTTAAACGGATAATGGTGGTCCGTGGTCGACATCGGTAACAACGAATTCCCTCAACGTTTGGTTTTACCAACTTTTTTTAATGGTGTATTAAATATTGGATGAAACGAACTTGCCTTTATCTCCAAATTCATTTTTTTATGTCATTTCTGAAGCAGAAACATTTGACAGAATCGTTATTCTCAACAGGAAAAGAAAGTACGCGACAGTGAATTTTTTACGTTATACCAAGAGACAAATGTTACTAACAGATACTAACACTATCCGAAAAAAGCAAAAGACGCCTAGTTATGTGCATCATGCTCTTGAGCGAGGCACCTTCTTCCATAGATCGAAACAAAATTCGTTACATCCTAAAAGATAAGAGGTGCCTAGGTCTCAAGCAAAACAAAACACGGATACATCATTTCGGTCTCTCGAGATTCGTTATAAACGGTTGTGAACCCGCTCGAAGCGATCACGACGGGGATCGACGAGCGAGTTTGTGTCATCACGCTTCGTTTAAGCGAATTTACCAAACAATATTCGCCGCAAAACCGCAGTTTGGCAACAACTTAATTTAAGTTTGGCTTTCGTTAACGAAAACGCTTTGAGGAATTTCATGCTGGGTGTTATGGGAAAAGCACAAACGCTCAAATTTCCATATTTTTATTCTCAATTTCAATACCTAACAAACATCGCTTCTATACCCCGTGGCGTCAAACTGAAACCAATTCAAAGTTTTGCAAATGTTGTTGAGAAGCGTAAATGAGATGTAGAAACAAAACAAACTCAAAAAATCTGAATAAAAAAAATACATCATGATTTCTTGCAGGAATCAAAACAAAATCAATTGGAAACCAGCGAATAATCGTAGTGAATGTCAAGGATTCCAATTCACAAAATCGAGAGTTTGCATGTCCTTGTTCATGAATTCATTTCTGACGTCATTCCTCCAGAAAATAACATAACATTCCATAGATGGCGCTAATGCTACCGAGAGACAACGGGCGCAGTAAAAATTCTATTTAGATTAAGCCGTGCGTGCATGCTCAACGATCGACCGGCTTTTCGAGACATTTTTATGCAAATTAACCGCACGACATTTTACGCTAAGATGGTGCCTAATGGCTTCCTTATGCTCGCCATTGTGATTAATTTCCCCTTACGCCACTGATGTGGAAAACGCCAATTTGCCAGTTTTTCCGCAAAATAAGCCTCGGGACTTAATTAAAGCGCCGTTTGGACCCGTGCGCAATTACGCGCGGCATTTGAGCATGCAGATTGGGGCATATGACGTCATATTAATTATTATTCGTTTTTCACGTCATATCGATCGGGATACGACGCTCGGAACGGAAACGTTATTTGCCGATGCAATTTCATTCAACGTTCCGTTTCTACCCGCACGAACGACGACCAAAAGAATGTCTTTTGAGATTATGCTTCATTCGTAGCTTCAAAGCTATACATTAATGCGTATTGCACATCCGTGTTTCTGAAGTGAAGTCTCGCTGTTCAGTTCATTGGGTGAACCCGCGTTGATTTTCGGGTATCGTCGGATTCAATGCTGCCAAAGTCGACATAAAGGCTTCAATTTTCGTTGGGAAAATTGCATTGGGGCACGTCTAAAAAGTGAGGCTCGGTTGGTGTTTTTTTTTATATATAGCTTGCTTGTCAGCTTCTTCCTAAAACTTTATTTTTACATCCGTCAGAAGCAAAACTTCTTCCGCGGTTTCGATCTAAGGGCAATTCATAAATGCTCTTCAATACGGCGTCACAATTCTTCCGCCACGCTCCGTCCCTTTTCTCAACTGGAGCATACCTGCATGGTTTCATGTCATTTATGGTAGACCCTCCGAAACAGTACCATATTTGGCCATGTTAAACTTGAGCATTGATGAATGATATCAGACATGATCATACAGTACTTGGTAACGACATTTTTGCCAGGGATTTTCAAGATCGTTTGTAGATCCATCCTCGCGGCATCACCATTTCAACAGGGATGCGCAATGCGAACGAATGGAATCCCGGAGCCACGCGTGAAGTCTCATCCTCGGGATGCAATCTTGGACGCTTTTTTGCGCCCAACATTTTTGTCGCGCGCATGTAAGCAAACTTTACCAGTTGATTTTGAAGAAATTGTCCTTGATATCAAACGAAAAAACCCGTCGTAAATTTCGCCCCGTTTGGGTTTCGCAGTTTTTAGTACCGCAAGCGTACGTTCGGGCGAACTTTATGGGGATGTTTTCGCCTTATTGCGGGAGTGTGAAATGAGGCGTCTGAGAAAATGCGAAAGTTGCTTATGTTTTTTGGTTTTGAATCAGGTTTTTTTTTTCTTTTTTTGTGCTTCAAACGGGGCACATAAATCTCCGGCGTCATTTTTCATCGCCTGGTGCTCAAATAGCGTTATTTTCGTGATTTTTTCGAGTTGCTGTTGCCACATTTTATACCTCGCAAGCAAATGCTTCTTGACGTGCTCGTTGCCACACGTCTGCGTAATTAATGGCCGGTTGCAGCAAACTTAAGCGGTCACTGAAGGGGAGAGGAAGCGAAATGTTCACAATTTTCAAGTCCAAACATGTTGGAAACCCCGGCGCTTGAAATGCTCAAAATGGGTGAAGCATATGGTGATGATACTCCGAGTCTAAGCTAAATGCTAAACAATCCGATTGGTTCAAACGTTTGGTAAATCGATCACAAATTCGCTGCGTTGCCCCTTAAATATGGCAATCATTACACACATCGGCGCATTGTCGTGCTGCATTCAAACGTTTTTCAGGGGTTTTGCGGGTTTTCAATTTCGTAATATAAAATAAGCAGCTGATAAGTAAAAAATCAATGTTATCACACATGCTTCTCTTTGCTTCCTGTATGTATTTTCTGTTTGAAACAGAATTTGATGCAATGGTTTTCTCCAAAAATCGCGGAAGCGCTCTACATGACGTTGCGAAAATACAAAACTAGGCCACCTACATTTAGCTGGTCGCCGTTTTTCACTGGTTTTGCATAATCGAGGTTATTTTTTAGTTTCTCAAAATCATCTTCCAGATTATTATCAAATGTAATTTATTTTTCTAGGAAGGATGACTTATGAAAAGGTTAGCGCAACTGTTGAGGATAATTATGATAAACCAAAAATCGAGTCAAAATGACTTCTCCGTAACTATTTATGCGCATTAATGCCAAATAATAAATCCACAAGACATGGCTATACATGGTAATGATTGTACGGCATGTGGGACTTGTCAGTTCGCAAAGAATTGACATTTTGGAAGTAACCCCTCTTTATAAATGGAAAGCGAACGAATTTGCTGAAATAATAAACACAATATGGCTGTTCAGGCAATCCACATTTTCGATTCAACACCGTTCGGGAAAAAAAAGTGCTCCCCATTTTACGAATGATCATTCCTTAAATCGGTCATAAACCCCATACATTAATGCAAAGAAATTCGGGAATTTCCCCATTGAAATAGCACTTATACATGTACGTAAAAATGGGTTCTACACAAAGTAGAAATTGTTCATTCGAATTTCCTAACAAGCTAAAAATTGTTGCAGTAGGCCTACATATCCCCATTTTTAAAACATCGCTTGACTCCGCATTCCATTTGGCTTTTAATGTTAAATCACTTCCATATTTCATTTTTTTTATTAAAGAATCTGCTAGTAATGTTGTTCAGAAAATGTCAGGAACTTCGTCAGAAGGATCTGTTAGGTACAGGTGGTTAAGCACCAACTTTGCGCAGAAAACATGTTGAAATAACGTAAAATTTGGCAATGCCTTGCCTGGCTTGCGCACGCCTTTCCAGCGGCCATCTTGTTGAAACTCCGAAAACTGCAAACTTCAGCTCTCGGTGTAAAATGGCGCAAAAACATCGCGTTTTATGACTTCTGGTGATACATGTAATGTCCTTCCAGCAGTCGTATACAATTGTATACCGTATTTTCGGGAGGGCCTTGAGGTTAATCTTAGGTCGGCCTTAAAGTTTAGATGAGGAAACAATCGCTACAACGCCTCCTTACTTTTTCCTAACAATGGCGAGTCTTATTATGGCCCTCGTTTACGTAACCGATATCCTTTCCATCGAATTGCTCCTCTGCACACTGTTTAGTGTGGTAGTGCATTGGAAGACTGTATGGGTTGTTGAGATGTGCATTCTTCAATCTTAGAACGTAGTAAAATGTGTTGTCTAATGTATTATATTTGTTCATATTTTAAAGAAATTACGCTTTAGAGTCCCGATTATCTGTGGTTGGGTTAACCAGGATCATGCATGGCGAAATACAATGCATGCTTCGAAGAGCACAATTTCTTGAAATGTGATGGCTTTGTTCGGCTGTTTATTGAAAACAACCGTTCTGTGAACATTTGTTTTCGTTAGATAATGCATTACTACTTTAAATACGACTTTTTTTTTCCAATAATGATAACTCAAAAATGTTAAATTTCTGGTTTAATGCGATATAATCAATTAAGCAAAATGAGATCTTTATTCAGTAACACCAAGTGAGGATGGGCGTCATCCTCACTATAGTTTCGTCTGATCCATCTTATTGTCACTTTATTTTACCATGCATTACATGTCATTAAAACTTGTTTCGAGTTGTCACTTCTGGAGCTATGGTTCGACATAGGATGATGGGTTTTACCTAGTTTAAAACGAATATTTTTGAGTTGTGGCGATTCTGAAGCTGGGGTTCAACGTGACTTGGTATGACATACAGTAGGATGATGGATTTTACCTACAGTGTAGTTTAAAACGAAAAGTTTTGAGTTGAGTTCTTTCTGAAGCTAAGGTTCGTTATGAGTTGGTTCGAAATAGGATGATGTTTTGTCTCTGTTCTCCACTCATTCTCTTCTCGAATCGTTGGATTCGTAAACTTTTCCGTCGCGGGCGAATTGCTCGATTGTAAATTGAACAAAGGTGCCTTTTAAAAATGGATTCTGTTGAGTTGCCAGATTCCTCTTTTTAAGACTGCAGACGTGAGCCTCGAGTATAACCCTATCCGCCACCGATTCACCCTCTACCTGGCGGCTTATGCCGAAAGCAAATTTCATCTCGCAATCTCATCCAAGAATTCTAAACTGCGACGACTGCACCCGGTATTCTGAAGAGCGATCAGCGCCACCTACACCCAGCAGCGGATGTGGGCCATTTCGGGCTCTCCATATAGGGTTCGCTGCCATTAGTCCTTATCTATTACGGCGCTGGCGCTAAGTGCGCTGGCCACGTGGCTTCTCTCCTTTAATAAGGTTTTTTTGTTGGAAAAACTTTGTTATCTCTACGTGGAGAGATAATGGCCTTGTCCAAGTGGATTTTGCGTAGCCACGTAGGCAAGACGCACGCGAGAGAAGAGCTATTTCGGGCCACCACCGAAAAACACCCCCCTCGAAAACCCCGTAAGCAAGAGAGAAAAAGCAGGTGAAAGCCGAATGGAGCCGCGTTCCGGAGCCATTTCACGCAGCAGACAGTGTCCGCGCGTCTGCCCACGGCGGAGGGATACGCCTCTTCTTTGTTCAACTCTTTCGATGCCGGTTAGGGTTAGCGGTGAGGCGGTTATATATACTCGGAAACACCGTGGCCTACATAAAAGCCTCGACATTTGGCAAAAGTTACCGAAATATACGTTGTTGGACGTCTTTTTAGACACCCATAGCACAGTTTTTCTTTTTCTTTTTTTGCTTCTTGCTTCTTCTTTTTTTGGGGGGGCTGTGCGTGACTTCTTTTTTTTTTCCTTGAAAAAAAGTTTTTTGGCACTGGCTCTTCCCGAAATTTCAGTCTTTTAGCGGGGCACGGTGAAGACGCGTTTTCTTCACTTCGCTAATCGGGTTTGCCAACGACCCGGACACCTCTGGAAGGGTTGGGAGAGCATCCCGGACACCTCGAGATGGACCCTGCTGGGAGTTTCGAAGCCAGATTTGACCCAGGACTGGTTTAGGATCCTCGAATGTGAACTTAATAGTGCGACGTGTTCGAACGCGTTTCGGACGACCCGGTCAGGTCGAGAATGTCCCGTTCTGGGTTGACTCGAAGCCGTTGGGCGTCGCCTGGACATCTCGTGATGGAATAAAGCGGAAGCTGGTCAGCGCGAAAATGGTTGAAGTGAAGTATTGTGGCGACTTTAACTGATTTTTGAACAGTTTTCACTGAGTTTTACGTCATCTTGACACCTCGTGGATGTATCTTGAAACTAACAATGGCAGTGTGACCTGGTCAGCCCAGGAGGGATAACAACGGTATGGTTGCCGATTTGACTTAACGGTTTTCTGTTTTTGGATACACTGAGGAGGATTAGCAGTGGATTGTTCCGGTCTACGGAAGAATAAGGATCAAAGTGAAATGTGTTGAGAATTTACCACGTTTTGTTGGACGCTTGACCGGTGTTGCGCAGGGTAACGTTTTCGGTAGGATGCACACGGAGAGAGCTATTAGTGCTGTAACTTCCGATTTTGAGGTCCGGTGGTTTCTATTTAGATTCGCTACCAACGACGTACAAAACCCAGAATGTTTGTTTAGGAAATATTACAGCGTACTTTCAAGTACTTTTAAATTGAAACTATAGTACCAACTTTTTAAAAAAGAACTACGAAGGTTGGAAAATGAATTTGGCTCGTTAATATTCAAGGTATATGCGAAACTTAAATGAGACAACAATTCTAAATTGAACATGTTTTAATGACATAATTTTGGCTCGTTTAAAGTAAGTTGGGAAGGTTTGGTGACGAGAGAGGGCTTGTTGTTTAAAAATTGCGATCGAAACCAAACACACTTGAGGACTGAGACAAAACTGTAAAGACGCAAAAATTGCTTACAGTAAGCAACGAACACCGAACTTGAAAACAGAATGTCCAGGAAGGAAGGTGCAGCAGTTGTTCCCCGAACGTACACCCATGCCCAACTCGTGATACCCGTTTAGGCAAGTTATTCCTCGAGCAGTTTTCGATGCCTCGGCCGCATAGGTCCCCGGTCCACGATGCCTAAGGCGAAGGACAAGACGGACAAACCGAGGAAGAAATTGTCGTTTCGCGAGCCGGAAGTGGAGGACCAAGGCGACGCCGAGGTCGCCGTCAACTTCGAGCAGTTACGCCGGCAGCGCCGCTCGCTGGGCGCCATCCACGTGCAGGACGGTGGCGGCTCGTCGCTGACCATCAACAACCCCGGCTGCTCGCCCTTCTCGTCCACGCTGCACGTGGACAAGCCCGTGGCCTGCAGGAGGCAGTCGCTCATCCAGCTACAGCCCCTCACCCACGTGCTCCGCTCGCGGGGGGAACCCGTGCCCCCCGAACTCGACACCGGCTCCAACTTCGAGCGCGAGCTCAAGCTGCTGTTGGCGCCCTCGCCACCGCCTCCAGGCATCACCGTGAACATGGCGCCCAACGGCCGCCGAGAGCCCCAGGAGGACGCTGGCCATTGCGACGACGACGAGTTGGACTGGGAGGGCGACGAGGAAGTCTTCGCCATGGCCAATGGCAGTCTCGAGGACGTCTATTTGGAGGTAGTAACCGTTATTTTCGTCCATTTTTAGCGTGCCAGCGTCGACTTGGGTGAGGAGGGGGGGGGGGGATAAATGTCGAGGGCTCCGTCAGAAAGGGTATTTTCAAGAAAAGGACGAGGCATGAAATACATGTAGTCGGGTTTTGTTAAAAGCGGCCGCGCTTCGCTCCCGGAAGTGGAGAGGCTCGACCGGATGACACAGTTCTAGATTTAGGGACATGCATAGTTTTGAAGTCAGCATTGTTTGGATGTGCATTAGTTGTTTTTGAGAACACTGACAGTACATGTATAGGATTAGGTTAAAGGCACAGTGTACGTAATATAAGTAGGTGCACTCCGTGTCGGCACTTTGATGTTTGGGTGCCAAAAACACTCCAGCGCCACCCTGTTGGTTGAAGTGATCAACTCGCCCTCAGCCACGTACGCCCTGCGCTTGTAAACGAATCGTAGGCAACGTGTCACTCACCTGTGTTCTTTGGTTTCACGGGTTAAAATGGGCGTGGCTTCATCTGTGTGACCACTTCAACCAACAGGGCGGCGCTGCGGTGTTTTTGGCACCCAAAAAAGCGGCGGGTGCACCTACTGTACTTATTTTACGTATACTGTGGTACAGGTAGAGTATAAGAACATTCATGGATTAGTGAGATGAATGTAATGTACACACTGTCCATGTCACATTTGGATTATCTGAATATCGTAACCATTATCTACCAGTATCAAAAAGGAGTTTTAATACCAAGGCTCAGGAGGCTGTACTTCCTCAATCCATTTCTTGTCCCACGTACACTCGTATATTCGAACTTTTGTATTTTGACTATGGAAAAAAAACTAGCAATCGATAAACAATATTTTTCCCAACGTCATCGAGCACGTTTTGCTGCTCATGCCCCATATGGTGCGGCGTCTGGAGAAATGTCAAAACGTACTTGTATATACACAGTATACATGTGTGTATTATAATATACTGTACTGATCCGATTTCAAAATGATTCTTTTTCTGTTATTTCATCTGTGGATTTCCTGTCTCGGGGAACGTTCGGGGAGAAGGGGTGCAAAACATGTGGTCTTATACATGTAGGATGGACACAAACGCATTGAAACTAACATTTGTAAAGCTACACTAACCCGTATATGAAAAGAACTGGTTAAAAACTCGTGGAAAATGACCGTTAACTGAAAATCCAAAATCCAATATCATCAGTTAAATCAGCTTCTTTTCCATAAAGGAATCTCGGTACTTATGCATTTTTCAACATTAACAAAAGTCGTTTTTATATAAATTTAGGCCGAATATTTTGTGTTTGTCAAGGTACACAAGGCATATAATGGCCCATTTTTTAAGAGGGTCAACCATGCAGTTATTCGTTGCGTTGTATAGGGAATTTTTCGCAGGTAGTTTTAGGGATAAAATTAGATATTTTCAATATTTTTTTCTTTATTTTCTTAAAAATAAATAATGTTAATATCTAAAAACGGTGATGCTCCAATTCCGAAATTGTCCACGTTTAAATTTTAAATTAAATTTTCTTGTATGATTGAAAAACGCCATCTATAGTGATGAAAACGAGCAACATCGGATGAAAATGACGTTTTTAAAAAGATTCGTTGAAAATGAACGCTTGGGAAATTTACAGACGTGAAATTTGCATTTCCTGGTTATTTACCTTCGTTAAGTTTAGAAAAACAATTGTATTGAAAAAAATATAATTTTAGATCCAATTCCCGTAGAGAATGTACAGCTGGCAGACCTAAGGCTAGTGTTTTTTTTCTCATAATTATGGTATAACTCAACATGTATCTGGCGCAGGCCTCTCACGGCCAGTATGTGCGCTGTGCGTTTTGTTTGATGATACGGTAAACATTTCGCACTTTCTCGTTTTTTAACTGCGAAAACTGCTTTTTCTCTCACGTTTTTTCGCATTTTGGCTACGAAAACTGCCATTCCTCTCATTTTTTCTCGGGTCCGGTGATAGAGTATTATGAAGAGGCTCCGCGTCCGCGGAATTCTAGTCAGGCCCTCTGTTAGGGTGGCAGGGTGCAACTATTGTTTTTTGGTCGTAACCCGAACCAGATTGGAGCGCGCTTCGGCGCCCTCCACTCGTTAAGCCTAATAGCATTATAATTAAGTCAACAGAAGTCAGAATGCCAAATAGTTGGCCCACCGAGACCGAAAAAGCTATTTGCGGTCTCCGATACAACGACGCTTTTTTGATAGATTCCTTTCCAGGTACTTTCAAACGGCAAACACATGTCTGATGCGTGCCCTCCCGTGCGACGACGCACCCTAATGCTAGGTAGCACGAACAGGCAGCCATCTTTGTGCACCAGTCACCATGTTTTTCCATGCAACTCATGCTACCTCACGTCTAAAATACAGCTATATAAGTGATGTATTAAGATTTATTTTAAAATGCAGGTTTAAACTCATGAAGAGCATATATTTTGAAATGTATTTTAAAATGAATTTTTATAACGCGAGGTGTATCTTAATGAAATTAATTACAGCTGTACATTGTTCCAATCTGTACATGCACATACTTTTTAAATACAATGTATACAGGGTGTTTTTGAAGTTATGGTACACACTTAAACATTTTTCACCCTAGAACCTATAGGGTCCAAAGGTCACTATTAAAAAGTTACATGGAATTAACGTTGGCACAGAATGGTTTTACATGGAATTAATGTTGGCACAGAAGGTTTCAACAATTACGTGTTTATTACAATGTTTTACAGTAAAAGCTCAAACGTTCTACCATTACAATTAATGCAAACCTCACATCGGCGACGCATTGATTGACGCACTCTTTCAGATGCCCGGCATGTCATTTACATGGCCCACAGCAACAGTAATTCTGGCCACAAGATCTTCTTGTGTGTCTACTGGAGTCTCATACACTACGTTCTTCATTTGTCCCCATAGGAAGAAATCCAGGCATGACAAATCTGGAGACCTAGGGGGCCAAGCAACAGGCCCACCTCTGCCAATCCATGGGGCCCCAAAAGTAGCCTCAAGATAATGCCGCACATCCCTGCTGCAATGGGCAGGGGCCCCATCATGTTGGAACCACATGGCATTACGAACTGCCAAAGGGACAGCTTCCAAAAGTTGTGGCAACTGTTCCTCTAAAAAGATGTGGCATGATTGGCCATTAAGTTGTGAAGAAAGCAGATACACATTTGGCCTTGTAACTTTTTAATAGTGACCTTTGGACCCTAGGTTCTATGGTATAAAATGTTTACCTTAGTTCACTCTAACACCAGTTTGAGTTTGTACCATGAGTTCAGAAACACCCTGTATACTGTATATATACGTATTTACAGTAATACATGTTCGATGTGGGCATTTGCCTTATGGCCATCTCCTGAGAAATTCGATTTGAAGTACGGTAAAAAAAACGGGGAGAAATTGACAGATTTCCTTTATAATACTGTAGGCGTCTGCAATCTGTCGTAGAATTTTTTGAGCTCATGAAATAGTAATTTTCATTATAAAAGCAACCTTAAATTTCGACAGGAAATCAAAACAAGACGAGGTAAAAACAACCAACAGCCCGCGTACTTTGCAGCGTACACTTTGTTTTTCTTAATAATTAATTGAACCCATCTAGAAAATGGAGGAAAATATATCACGTGACTCTCTAATGGATTTCTTGATGGCTCACGTAAAGTTTGCAAGAAAATTTTCGAGTGACCTATAGATGAAACAATCGATCTTTAATGCCGCTCTACCTCCCTGCTGATCCATTATCTCATGTAGTTATCGATGTTTTAGTGGATTCTTTTCGATGTTCCATTGGAATTTTGACACCAAGTGTCACTTAAAAACAAACATGTCTTTAAACTTGTTGCAACATCTTGATGTGCAAAAAATGCTGTTAGCTCTATATTATACATGTAGTTGTACCGCCAATTATTGCATACGAAACTGATTTGGTTTGATAATTGGTACAGATTTGCACATACTTGTAGTGGTGTATCAATTTGAACGGAAACATTTCTACTTCATTAACTCTGTTGAAAGCGTTGAACATTTAACATCAAACCACAAAATCAATGGACAGCCGAAGCACGAAGTTGACCGCCATCTTGGGAGGTTCAATGTGGAGTCAATTGCGAAGTAAATTAACGCACATGCTAGGGAACTTTTATGTTGGTCGATGCAATAGGTCATAAAACTATCATGTTTTTTTGTCGCATATAGCGTGAGTAAAAAGTCTGTTCCCCCCCTCAAAATAAACAGTATGTATGCAAATACGAAAAATCGGATATGGGGAACATACAGTATAGTAACCATAGGGTGCGTAATGCAATGTGGCCCAAACCATTTGGCCCCAAGGGCCTTTAGATCCTAACTTTAAAAAAGTGCTAGGTTCAGCAAAATGTCAATTAGGAAGTTGCAGGGGCGTCGAAAAATTAGTTTAATGGCTTAATTTTCAACATTTAATTATCGATTGCCACACAACAAATGACTTCAGAGCTTCTTATGTTTGCACCCTTGCATAACACTTCTACATTGCAGGAAAGCTCGAACCCTAAAACAAACCACGTCCTAGACCTTTCCTGCAAATAGCGGTGTTATGCATGGATGCAAACATACAAGAAGCCCTGAAGTCATTTGTTTTAATTGTGACGATTAATAATTACGGTAAATATTGCAAATGGAACTATCAGACTAATTTTTCGACGCCCTGCAACTTTCTAATTGACTTTTTTCTTTGTATTACCGTTTAAGACATAGGACCTAAAGGCCCTTGAAATGGGCCTTAGGGCCAACTAGTTAGCAGACTCTGCATTTTTATATGATCTAAATGGGTGCAACTAACACTATTCGAGAATTAGGAACTTGTTCCATTAATTTAGGGATTGTGCTATTTTTTCCTGTTAATGTGGGTGTAAAAAACACGATATAAAACGTGAAGCGTCTTTTATTAAATTTGAATTTTTGCACTTTTCCAAGCTTCGACAGAAGTTGTATAACAGATATCGAGGCTAGACTGATATTCCTGTAGACTTTTTGTTCTGTCAACAGATGCCAAGCTTTTACGATTTGTCGTAAAACTATATATCGGGGGGCAATTATTCATTAATTGCATTTTTCTGGTTTCTCCAAACCTTTTATCGGGCTTCCGTGCTGCTAATAACGCAGTACAAATTGTCAACAGCATTTTTAGCGCCGTTTTCATTACTGGGGTATTAAATTCTGCTGTTTTCTTTGCGTTGCAGGCTGAGCTCGGTATCGAGCTTGACACAAATTTATTGCGATTTTTTTTTCCATATATGCCAAATCCCCTTTGTGCAGTTTTGTTTTTGAGAAAGCTTAGGCTTTTTTCTCGAGGAAATGGTTCGTGTCAGAGGCGCCTGGAAAACTGCGTACTCAATTTGGCTTTACAAACGCGCGATTAGCGTACAAAAGGAAAAAAAATTGTGCTTCGTATAGAATTTTTGAAAACATGCTTGGAATCTTTTTAAGAGGATCTCCTATTTTCGGTGTTTTTGCGATGCAGTTGATAACAAAGGGAAGTAGCTTTGATTTGGGAACTTAATATTTTAAAATTCCGCCACGTTAAACGAACCCACAATGATTAGATACCCTCGTACAATGAAGTTTTGGTTTTTTTTAATGCGGGGAATTTGAAAATGGTAAATACTCAACTATTGGTTATTTGCCATAGTTGTTTTATACGCACGTATAGAAAATGTTTGAATCGGGAAAATTACAGTTCGAGAATGGCCTAACTATTAAGGCACGTACCTCGAACATTATATTTCAGTCAATTATTCTGTGTGGTCAGATGGATTGTTTCTGTATCAAGTTATATTTGTTTAAACATGATGAACTTTAAAAAAGTTAACTTTTCTGAACTTGTCGAGAAATTACTGTTATGTTCGAGTGGTTATTTATGGCCATACCTTTAGGGATGATTTTTAGATTGAAAATGTACCTGTTTTTTTTTTTTTTTATTTGTTGGTGGAACAAAACCCAGCGTTGTTTCTTTCAATTTTCCATTGGATTACGGCGTGCGTGTGAAGGAGAGTTTATTTGAACAGATTCCTGAGCTACCAAATGCATCAATGTCCGAAGAAGTGCGCTTGGCCGCAGTTGAATTCTTCCCACGCTTTGGTCATTTGTTGTTCGTGTTTTCCAATATTTGAACTATTTTTGATAAATTACTTTAAGGAGGATGAATTCCCCTCGGAGAATATACGCTCTACAAAAATGATTTAAAAAGGGCTAATAACGGTTTTGAAATTGAAAATTCCCGAAACTATTATAGAAATATAGCCTAACATAATTCTATAATATCAGTGGGAATAATTCTAAAATTAGACACGAAATGAAATGTTTTAAATAACATTTTTTTATCTTTAGATAACGAAGGTAATTAGCTGGGAAATGCGAATTTCATATTCACAAATTTTCCCCGCGTCAAGTGATCGATACATGCAAATCCTGGTAAAAATGGAAGTTTTTAATTTATTTAAAAGTTGGTGCGGGATAAATTTAAATATCTAAACATCGCAATGCCTAGATATTTAAGTTCGTTGACTATGTAAGAAACATTTGCACTGTAAATATCTCATGTATTGCCTAGAACTATGATAGGCTCTCTTAAGCTTTCGTTCCACCCTGCATGCTTTTAGCTCCTCTGGCAGCAAGTGCTTCCCTCTCTTAGTTTCTAAGTAAATTTCATATTATTATTTACCGTTTTTTTTGTGTATGTTATATTTTGGGTTGAATCCCCTCGCTGTTTCGTAACAGGGGGTCGTGTGTCACGTTCCTGTCTGGCATGTGAAAAGCAGGCCACTCGAGCAACCCCCCAAATACTTTTATCAATGACAGCTTTCTTTCGCGTTAAAACGCCGAGACCGAAACTCGTATTTATTTTGTTAAGCCTGCAGGGGTGGGAAAACGAGGGTGTTAACCGAAAATATATATAAAAAAAGCCACGAATGCGCGGGTTATTTTCATGCCGAATGTCGACCTACCTTTTCTTCGCGAATGCCGTTCACTTTTTCTGACGAAAATGACCCCGTTTGAAGTCGTCTAACTTGAATTGCAAGTTTGTTTTTCCCCCTGACGATGTAAGGCCACCGGCATTGCAGTCAAGCTAGCAGTGTTTGCCTATTTCCAGGGGCAGCGGTTCTCTATGGGATTTTTTTTTTTTTGGTTTTACGGTAAATAGTCGATACATTTGAATACCGTACAAAATGTTTAATTACGGCTAACAAAGGTAAAGAACTAGGAATTTTTAATTTCACTTTGCGAATTTTTCTGCGCGTCAGTGTTTAATCGATTAAAACGATGCCACGTGTATCGATCCCTATATGCGTTTTTTTTTTTTAATTCCAGTCGTTTTTTTTAAATTTAAAAGTAATACTTTTGGAAAATGTTTGAACATGGAAGTTGAATTTCTTAATTATTTACTTGCAATATCTCTAGGCGAAAAGTCAGTTATAATCGATTAAAAAGATGTCCCATGTATCGATCCCTTGACGATGCGTTTTTAACTTTAGTGATTTTTTGAAATTTAAAATTAATACTAGAAAAATACTTGAATATGGGAGCTGCATTTCCTAATTGTTTTACCTTCGATATCTCTAGGCGAGAAGTCAGTTATAAACGATTAAAACGATGTGCCATGTATCGATCCCTAGAAAGACACCTATTTTTTAAAATTTTAAATTAATACTAGGAAAATATTTGAATGTTGGAGTTGCATTTCTTAATTATTTTCCTTAAATATCTCTAGGCGAAAAATGTATTGAAAATATGTAATATTATTCCTAAAACCATCTTCTAAAAATTTCTGTGTTGCCGAACGGAGGGAAAATTTATCATTCAGCGGGGAATTTTGTTTGTTGAATAAACGCGTGATTAGCTGGTCACACAGCCGATTGCTTCGGGGGGAGCGCGGGAAGAATGCTCACTTTTAAACTATCGACATCAAAAGGATAAAAGGTAAAAGTCCACTTTACCAACACACAGGCAAGAAAGTTTTCTTTTTCTGACAATTTTAAGAAACTTGTTAACATTCGAAATAATCTTGCAAGAAGATGTCTTGGGGTTATCAAGTCAAGAAACTGAGTATTTGAATTCGCTCGTGGTCGTTCAGATTCCGATTCAAAATGGCGTCGGTTCGTTGTAAAATAATGCTTTAATGGCTGATTCCCACTGGGCAGAATGAACAGGGAAATAACAATTCGTCTGCTCGAGTTGCTGCAGACTTGCTGATTGCATGTTCCCACTTGGCAGCGAACCCTCTAGCTAACGACGTGCAAACAATAATGCAATTTTGAATTTAAAAAATGTAATCCTCAGCACATAAAAAAATAGATGCTCCTATAAATATAGTAACAAGCCAAAAATCCTAGAAATTGCATTTTATAAACAACAGACGAACCTGATAACCTTTATCAATGTTGCTCCACTCAGGCTAGCTGTGTTGGTTACGGCAGACATCTTGGAGTGCGCATGCGTGAAACCGGGTTCAAGCAAAAGAAATACAGTAGAACTATAGGTTGAAAATAAAAATCTAACAGAAATTCGGCTGAGATGTAACGACACCTACCGGGGGCAGAATGCAATAGAGCGAAATGCGCATGCGCCACACCTGCAGCAGGCAGAATTCTGCCCAGTGGGAATCAGGCATAACTCATTTTTTTGTCGCCAGAAAATGCTTCATATCCTAACTTACAAGCGCTTCTTATTCGATGATTGTGTTTTCGGCAATCGCGAGCGTTTCCATTCGCAACTGCTCCGGGGTTTGCGATGTTGTTGTTCCTGTCTAGTTAGCAGCCTTTCGAAAATGTTTCAGAATTGCGGATATTTTTTTCCCCAGCTCTGCATATTTCGCACCAGCGTTTATTAGGCGACGAGCGATTTTTGCAAATATAATTTTCAGTGTGCAAAATAGAATTTGACAGTTTTGATATGAATAACGAGGCGATAACACCCCCTGCCTGGCTGGCCCACAGGCTCCCAACTTTGCGTTTTGACAAGTTCAGGATGCGAGAAATCTCCGATAAAAAGTAGGCAAACTTTGAAATCGCACCCTCACCGGGGGGTTTTACGTAATCCCCAGAAAAAATCCCCTCGAATTGAAAAATGTCTTAAATTGGGGGGGGGCCTAAAAATGTAATCAAAATTCCATTTTTCTCCGTTAGGCCTAGACCTGCCACTGTCGAACATAAATCTTCGCGCATTTTTTTCTTCTTCTATTCACATTTTTTTTATACATAAATTCACAACAGCTTTTCGAGGTGTGGGGGTGAGGATGGGTGGGGTCCTTGGGAGTCGGAGAGGCTGCGCGATGCATGATTTACGTCTACACCGCATTGTGGCAAAAATATGAAAAACAGATGAAGGATGATGACGCGCATTTTTTTTACGGCGGTTGAACTGTTTATTGCATTTTCTGGAGCAGTTATGACTGCCACCATTGCTTCCGTCCCTTTCCTGTCTGCCCGTCCGTCTGTCTGTCTGTTTGTCGTCGTTTTGCTCGGCCACATTAGCATCGTTTTTGACGAGTTTTAGGGATGTCAATGACCCGTGCCTGTAGTAATTCAGTCCTGAAATGTCCTAGTATGACATTCTTACGATGCCATCGGTTACGATTGGACAGCAACGGGCCGACCTGCATGGTCATTCAACTGACCAAGTATGATCATTTCCGGTTCGAAATGCACGTATCATTCCTGAATGGGCCGGTAATAGTTCGGCTCCAGAAGCCGCTTCAACAACTTCTGCATCAGATTAGTTTAAAGATCTTGTCGGATTAGGAATTTTTTAGCAATTTCTGGAGCATCTGCCTTCTTTTCTGAACTTGTTTGGAAGATGATATAAAACCACATGCGCTCGGAATGGCCGCTGTTTAGTTTGGATTTGCCAATTTCAAAGTTCATTATATTTGAGGGCAATTAGGGCTTGGCAATTAGTGTGCAACGTGATCACAAAGTATAACAGAGCAACAATCTGTAATTATCTGAAATGTTTCCAGTTTCTAATGAAGGTGCTCATGCAGTTGAGGCCAGTCAATTAGAGTACACCGTGAACACAACAACCTGCAATTTAGTCTTTTTAATTATCCGAAATGTTTTGAATTTCAAATCATTGAAAGGCTAGATTGCAGGTTGTTTCAATAACAAACTTTATGATCAGGTCACGTGATATTTGATTGAACTTGATTACTTTAGCACCTACTTGTAAAGGTCATATCGATTAATTTTATTTTTAGTTTTTATTAAAGTTGTATTAGATGCAAATTGTTGTCGTTCAATAAATATGAGACGTGTTCGTGAAGTTTATAACAAAACTGCAACATGAAATTATATCTTTATAAAAGTGTTGATTTAGTTTTATGTACAGTATATACATGTATATATTAAGTATCCTATATTTAAAAGCCCAAAGCGAAAGTACTTGTGGAATTTGTCGAATATTGCTAAACTTGACAATGTTATACAAGTACAGCATTTTTAATTGGCAACCAAAAGACGGGCGCCAGCAAATGATGTAATTGCACACAGGCTCATGTTGTGGAATGATCGTAAAACCGCCATTACGTAACAATGTATTGCTTGTTTTTGTCTTTTTTCGGTTACGGATGAACCTGTGGCCAGCAAATTGGTTTCTTTCTCGGATGTTGACTTCGACGAACCCTTGGTTTCTCAAGTTTGAAAATTAATTTTCGTTTGTTTTTCTCTCAGAGCCAGGCCATGAGGATAGTGCGGACGGTTGGTCAAGCGTTCGAAGTGTGCCATAAACTCAGTCTTCAACATTCACAACAAACAATGGACGGACAAGAGGATGCCATTAGCGAGAGAAGTAGCGATGCGGTCAGCGAAAAAAACAGGAAAAGTAAGCCTCTATTAGCCTCTGGTCAGGGATTATGATGGCGCTGTTGCACTATTAATGTCCAGCTAATCAAAAAGGGGAAAAGGTCGAATCGAAGAGCTGCGGATTTCGACGAAAACGAAATTACTTTTTGCGATGCTTAAACCATGCGTGAAAGAATTGCTGCTTCTGTTTTTTTTTAAAAAAAACAACACAAATTTTCAAAATTCTTGTTAGTTTTTCAAAGTTTCAATGTTATCAAAGTAACTAAAAATATTTGGAGTAATTTAACATTTCCATTCACCTAAAATTTTATTATTTAATCATTGATTATAAATTTTTGAAGTGTGCATATTGCAACCCGACTTTGAAATTTGCAATTTTCAGATAAGAGATATTTAAGATCATTGAATGATTCAGGGTAAAGCGATACTACTGTCATTCAGCAAAAACTATGAGAATCTAAGATGTGTTTTTTCTTCTTCTGAAAATAAGTCATTTTGCTCGCCTTAAACCGGAAATTGAGAGATTTTGAGTTGTGTCACTTCTGAAGCGGTGGTGAGATCTGTCTCATCGTCTATCGTCTATATATATAAAATAGAAATCGCGTCCATCTTGTGTGACCTTGTGTGTGTGTGTGGACCCTCTGGGCAATCCTAAGGCCATAAATCATTCCAACCGTTTTCCCACAGGGCCATAAAACTGTCAAACCAGTTCACCACCTTCCCCCCCCTCCCCGAAAGGCTCTGGTTTTCCGCTACTAACTCCATCTTTTGAAGACAACTATAACTAACGTAACTTTTGATCGCGTAACAAAAGTTAGGAAATAAAACAACAATTTTCACCCGGACAAGGCCGGGTTTTCCCGCTAGTTTAATATATATATATATTTAAACGTTATTACAAAATTGCAACATCTTTCATCTAGAATTGGCCTTTGTGACAATCGAAGCGTGCTTGAAGTCAACCACTTTCTGAACACGTGTCCAAATTAACACGATCATTGCGTGATTGGAACGTTCTTCATTTATATCTGCGCGTTTTTATACGGTACTAATACAGTATATACTGGTGAAATGCGTGTAGAACTCGTGTTGTATGTGTATAGCCACGTGTTCCTAAATCAAGGCGAAAGGAAAACGTGACAAGGAGCTCCTTGAGTGGCTTATCCAGAAGCCCGTTTTTTGACGAAATTAGGACTCAACAGCGCTACTTTCGAGCAAGTTGTCTCCTATATTTTATTCATGGCGTTGGCTCGATTGCATCTGCAGTCGCGAGGAATTGTGTACCTTTTTATTTGGAGTGATTTGTGTCGAGCACTTCACAGCGCACTAGCTCGTTGTTGGTTTGATGACAGTAAAAAAACCGGACCTCTACTTCCTAAGCAGAGAAAATTAAATTTTGATTTAGCCTCCTGCATGGCGGTGTAACAGGAAAACGAAACAAATCCCGCCCTCCGAGTTTTTTTCTTGCCATTCCAGCGCAGTTTATTTAAAAATCTGTGTATTCTGTGTAGAAAGCAGAACACTAAATACGCATGCATGTTTATGTATTTACGGTGTTCGAAAATATTTTAAAAACAAAATGAAGGGTAAAGAGTGATCGTGTAAATAACTATTGTAAAAATATTAGAAGAAAAACCTAACATGTATAACACTGAAATCAAAGCTTGATTGCATATGAAATATTGTAAATATACATGTAAATGCATGTTTAAATAACTGAGGAATATTTGGAAATGATGCTCATATACAGTATAACAACAAGCACATTTCACTAAAAACTCAAATTTACGTCTAATTTATGAATTATTTGAAAATCTAGAAAGAAACACGTATTATTAATAAATAACAAATGCAGAGTAAATTATATATTACTAGCCGTTTGGCCCGGCTTTGCCCAGGCTGTACATTCGTTTTCTGCTAGGTCTACCAGGCGAATGTAAAAGTATG
>JAQGBX010002119.1:0-21631 GCA_034698745.1 Megaphyllum sjaelandicum | reverse complement strand
TATTTGTAATGGACATTGTAATGGATGTTTTTGTAATGGACATTTTTGTATTAATTTCGAGTATAAGACGCACCTGATTTTTGGAGGCAATTTTTTGATGAAAAAAGTGCGTCTTATAGTCCGTAAAATACGGTAGTACTAATTCGATTAGGCTTATCTTACGGTGGAAATTACATTGTCCTGGCGTTATTAATAACTAAAAACTTTTACATCTGTTGAAACTTAAAAGAAAGAAAACAGGAAGAATTAAACGAAAAATTAAGCTAACTTGTTAGGGATATTTGCTCTCTTAAAAATGGCCATTAACTGTATTTCATGGCAAAGTTTCATGGCCGTATTTTGCAAAATTTGACCACTTACACTGACCACTTACACTTACAGGCACCAAATTTTCTTACATGCACATAATAAAACAGCCAACAGTCTTTTAAACCTCATTCAGTTCATGCAAAACGTCAAATTTTGGCATCCATATATAATGTTTTGCTTAACAAATCTGGCATGAACATGCAAGACTGACCACAAGACGTGGCGTGAGTGCAAATATCCCTTTATCAAGTTACCTTAATTTTTCGTTTAATTCTTCCTGGTTTTTTTTTTTCATTTGTTTCAACTGATGTAAAAGTTTTCAGCTATTAATAACGCCAGGACAATGTAACTTCCGCCGTAAGATAAGCCTAATCGAATTAGTACTATGTATTATGATGTAAAGATAGCTTTCACGAGCAGACGGCGCGTTGTTCAAGGTAGCCTACTCATGCTAGTTCTTTAGAAATCCGCAAGAGGATCTGATTAGGCAAAGGGTCCATTACTTGTGCTTAATTCTATAACAGAAGGAAAATCTGAAACTGCTAAAAATGGCAAGTTTTGTCTGAACACGTACGTGTTCTCAGAATTATTGAATTATTGACTGCAGTGCATAAAACCCCCGAAAACTATGATAATATAGCTGATACATATCCATCGCTCTTAAGTAAAATGATGATGCATAGCAGGCTAAATGCTGCGTTATTGCTGCATGGTCTGTAAACTGATAGCACGTTTCATGTTAATCAATTAACGTTCAGGGTATTTCCATCTAATAAATGTATGCTTGGATCGAACTCTGCCCCAGCATGCATTAAACTTTTAATGGAAAACCTGCATATACAAGTGCATTGTACATTGTATATTAGTAATACACTGTACATGTATGTCCCCAAAGTGGCTACCGGTATTCAGAAAGGACATTTAATTTAGCAAGCCTGAAATACTTTAAAATTTGAGTATTAAACATTCCTCGATGATCTTTCGAATTTCTGAACAAACATTTGCTTGCTAGTAGAAATGTTTTGATTTGAAACTACAACTAATTGACATCTATACTGTACAATTGTATATGAATTTTTGGAATTAAAAAAAACTATTATTTGATAAACCAGTGGTTGGTGATGGTCTGAACATGCTTCATAGACTATAAAAATTCTGGTGGAGTGCGAAAATGGGTTCCACGATTTTAAAAAAAAAGACCCCATCTGTTCATTTGAGAAACTTTTTATGCCTCTTTCTGTTAAGATTAGATTAGTTAGGATTAGTTTTGAAAAACTAATTTTGCTCTTATGGAAACAGATGCAATCCCTTTCAACTTGTATTGTGGGCATCTAAGAATGGAAAGCACTCTTACTGAATGAGGTATAAGTTCATTGCATTACATGCACTTATTAGCTTTATTTTGTGGGAGGAAGGTGAAGGGGAGTTTGTGTAGGCCTACTTTTCGTCAGAACCTGATCGATACCTACAAGTATATGCTTATGTTTACAATACCAAATAATCTATACACTATGTTGACGTCCAAAAACAGCATTCATCTGAAGATTGCATTCGGCCTACGGCAAAAGCTGCGAGACTACAATTGTAGTTTCAAGAATAATGACATGATGTTATTTGTTTCAGATCAGGGGCGTGTTGGTCAAATGAATTCGAATGCGAGGGGAGGTGGGAAATCAAGGGTTTCGGGAGAGGTTAGATAGAAATAGGGAATCAGGACAATGTCAGTGATTTCGGGGGTGAACGTTTATCCCTTAACCCGCTGTTTCAGAGACATTCGTTTAACCGTACATACAAAACAACGTTATTTCAGTCTTCTAAACCATCATATTTGAAGAAATATGATGAGAAATTAAATTTGAAGGAGCAATACCAGTAGCCTATATGCAGTTTATTGCTATTTTAATGCAAGGTTGTATTAACAGTTCTAAATCAAAATGGACATTTTACGTCGTACTTGCGTAGAATGAAAAAAAATGGAGTTTATTTTCAACCCAACGGCTAATACATAGACATTCCTAAATATTTCTTTTCAATGTTAATTTTCAAGAAAATGTTTAATTCACCCAGTGGGTAAAATAAGAGCCGTAGATGTTTCCCAATTTTTCTGCAGATAGCAGCACTTATCTGCAGTATCCATACAAAACAGCATGGCCACCTTTTCACAATTTGCATGAACCATGGAAATTTTTTCGTTTTTATTTTTTGTTCAACTTATAAAACAAATATAAAATTTTAATTAAATGGTTAGACATGCATGTATATATCAAAGATAATGTGTTATTTTTTGATGATGGTAAAGCAATTGTACTAATAGATATTAGCTATTGAACGCTTTGGCTAATAAGTTAGCCAATGGGTCATTAGTGTTGTTTAAGAATTGAAAATTGCTATGCGTTTTGGGCTATTTCTTTGATAAATCAATGCATTTTGGTGAGCATGAAGTTGTTATTGATAAAATTGAAGGTGATGACAGTAAAGAAAAAATTTTCAAGTCATACATTGATGAAAATGGCATGGATTTAATGATTTTTCCATAAATGGAAATTATGAAAAGGATGAATTTTCATCATATGAAAAAGATGGTTTGCTATCTCAAAATCCATTATTTTGAATATTTTCATGAATACCGGATAAAAGATGATAAAACAATTCTAAAAGAGAGAAAATCAGCTATTTATTGGTTCAACATAGATTTTCCATTGTATTGGAGCAGATCATTACGGTTTGAAATTGCATCAAAAACTTCCGTAAGTGCTCATCGACTAATATAGTAGCCAATCAATTGTAAGCAATCCTTAATGGATTAGAATAATAAAAAAATGGTCACTTGCAAAAAACATGTATCAGATTCACTAGGGGTTGAAAAGGGGCATACATGTTCTTATATATGTATAAGAAAACGTAATAGATCAGTTTAGTGATAACATTCCGAATGCTATATGTAATGTTCTGTAATATCCTATATTATAGCTAAGCAAAACGTGTTATTTCCATGGATTGAAGCTGTACCTTTTAATGTATGATCCTATAGCTATTGTACTTTCATATAGTTTTCATTTCAAAAAAGTTAAGATTTCTAACGTGTTTTTTTTTTACGCCGGTAAAATACTTTTTAAATATCTGCGAGTCTTTCGAATTTTTAAGCATTTCCATCGCCTCCGGAACGATGTTTTTTAAAGTCCCTTTACATTGCATTCCCACTACAGCCTTTCGCTCTAATTTCCAATTTTGCTAGTGGCTCTTCTTCCCCCGTTTTTTTTTCCGGAAGATGATCCGATTAATTGTTCTCCTTAGTGGTAAAAATATTGCCTTCCAAACGATAAAAGATAAACGTTGTGCCCGCTCGTGGATAGTGCTTTTTCGCTCGCCTGATAAATATGAAATTACGTTAGGATCACTTGATGGGCATTTGCAAATCTCATGAGAAATATTATTCTAGGAAATCTTTTACGGTCTAGCGACCTGCAGGCTCGTCTGGGCCAAAGGGTAGTCATTTTACCATTTGAGGCTCATTACATATATTCTTGTAGAGAAGGCTGACAAATAAAACTGCGAGGGTTTCCGATAGCAGAAGCACGCCTCATTACCACCCGTTATGGGCTCCTCTGCTTTACCGCCTTCTTTTATGCGCGTCCTCCCCGCCACTTTTAACGAGCCTTATTTCTTCTATATTTTGGGCAATTTTAACGGAAATTGAAGATAAAGATGGATCAATGAACACCCAATGGGATTCCAAATAGGATTTCGTTACCGGGCCAGTTGTTAGTATCAGATCCGAGGAGCTGCTTCGGCCTCACCTGATAGCTTCGACTTTCGTTTTGATAATCACAGCTTTGCCAAAAGCGCGATCGATTAATTGCAGTGGGGAGAATTGCGAAGAATCCAACTGCGAAATTCGGTTGAGGCTAAATCGAGCAAAGATTCGAAAATAAAACAATTAGTGCTGCGTATTTTGCATTTGTGGATAACGTAAAGCCCAGAAATTTAGGAAAGTCGTACATGTGGGGGCGTTGTGCAACTCATGGTGTTATTTACGTATACGGGTTCATTACTTGCGTTTGTAAGCTAGCGAAATTATTTTCGACCCTATTTTTAACAATTACAGGCGCATAAACAGGCGCGTTTAGGAACTATTCAGAAAGGACGTCCTCATGTAGGGGGTAGAGGAGGATAGGTAGAGTCACGGACACAATGTGGAAGGGGGAGGGAGGGGTGTATGACCAACTCGGACGTCCACTTGTTAAAACAAATTGCCAAATAAAATCAGTTCACAAAGTAAAAAAAAGAAAATTGAGCGCAATCTCGCATAGATGGACAGTAAACAGGGTACTTCCAGTACTGGAAAACCTGGAAAAGTCAAAGAACTTAAAACTCAGGGTCCATTTGCCAAGTTTCAAATTTTACCAGTGCAAATTTGGAAAATTTTCATTTTTTTCGAGCATGAACTTGCAAAAATTTCAACCGTTTCTGAGGTCATCTTTACAAATTTTTCCACGTTTTCTCGAGGACAATTTTTAAAAAATTTCCAAGTTATCCCAAGTACAAATCTTCGACATTTTCAACTATTTTCGAGTACAGATTTGTAAGATTTTCAACAGTTTCCGAGGAGAAATGTGCAAATTTTCCAACAGATTCTGAAGATCGACAAATTGGCAAAATTCTCAACCTTTTCAGAGTATAGAATTTACGTTTTCCGAGTACAAATTTGCCAAACTTTCAAAACTTTCCGAATGCAAGTTTTTAAGTTTCGGACGTCCGAATGGGGTGAGGAAGGAGGGGGTGTCCTGATCGGACACAATGTGGACAGGGGTTAGGAGGGGGAAGGGTCCAATTTTGGGAAAATTTTGAGGACTCCTTTTTGAATGGCCCCACTAAGATATGTAATGCATTTGTAGTAGATGCGATCTCTACAGATTCACGTTTTTATTGATTATAAACTTCTTGTCCATCAATGTTGACAGTTATGAAGCATTTTTTTTTAAATTGGTGGGTCTGCTTTTTTGCTTTACCAAAGGACGTTTCAGTAATTGATGTGCTCATTGATTCATCAAATCTTAAGACACCATTAAAACGTGATTTTTCATGATTAAACCCTGCAGCTAACAGATGGCATTGAAATGTTCTTACATTGATTTATTTTCATATGTACATGTACATGTCGGAATTATTTTCGCAACAGAAATAAACGAACAAAGCTTTCATTAACATCCATAATTCGCAAACGTTTTTACTTTATCAGCAGACTTTCTCCGAATATGGCTCCAAGATAAACCAGGTGGCACCAATACTTCTACCGGTAAACTTTTTGAAGATGTGCCCTCTCTTCATTCTTGTCAAATCGTGCCATGCAATATTTATTCCCAAAGACCATAAAATCACCGGTGATGAATTGTTCATGTCCTCCATACCGACATCTTTAAAAGACTTTAATACTCTAATACTGTACAAAACTTTCTAACCTGTATATGATATCTTAGTTTTTTTTTATTTTGTAAAACGAGAGCTTCAAGAATGCTTACAGGGTCATGCTATATTAGACAGCTTTATAGAGACTTTGTTGATGCATGAAACGTGATGGCGATTATTTGCCAGGATTTGATGACATCTTTTGGGGTGTTTTTGAAAAATCAATGCTGAAAGCCCTGGTTGGCTATAGAGGATTTTTTCTCACATAATTCGGGGATTTCTTTTTTCGAATATAAAAAGTTCTTGCCCTTTATCTCGAGCATACATTTGAGATGTCTCAGAACTTGTCCATGGTAACAACGATTTTGCTGCTACGCGTACTTGTGATCTAGCGAGAACTTGAATATCAGCATGTTTTCTTGAATAGTATCTCTAGAGGCCTCTGGGAATCTAATGTAAATTGTATCGCATGTGCGGTCAAGAGTGAAACATGATATAAATGCATGCAGGAAGTAGCAAGCGCCCTTTTGCCATTTGACATTTTCTGAAAACGTTGTTTTATACTTTTTATTTTCTTGCTGTTATAAGTTAATGATTCGTGAAATGAGGTCTTGTGTTGGACATGTTTGAGTCTGGAGGTCACATTGGGTAAAGTTGTTGGTAGAAGCAACGTGCTGATGACAGAACTGTCCTTAATCCACGGGATGTGACGTCATTATCCTTCGCATGACGTCGATTTCCTTATTTTGCTTCATTATTTTTAGACATTATTGCACAGGCCTACGGAAATCAGTGCACTACATGATTTCATCAAGCATGATGTCGCTGTAATTTAAACGCTCGCAGCTAAGCATATTAAATTCATTTATGAAACAATTATCGATAACGAATAATGAAACAAGTTTGCTGTATCGATCTTGTACACAAAATTATTATTTGTAGGTGTCTGATATCTTTTTGGCTTGGAAATCTGTTCAACGATTGTTTTTCATGGCCCTATGGCGTTATGGCGCTAGTCGCATTTTATTATTAATATGATAAAAAAGTTTTAACAACAGCAACTGATTTAATTTTATCAGTAGTTCGATCATTTTTGACAATTTTTTCATAAATATTTGCTAATTCCTGGCGCAAGTGCGCGTTTATACATGTAGGTTATGCATTAATTTGAACATTAAGCGCATTGTACTGCCATATCTTATGCAATAATAATAATAATAATAATATAAACAAAAACTACGCAAAGCCAGGGACTTGAAACTGAAGAAATCTACAGTAGTTGGTGAATAAACGTTTGTCCAGCCTGTTCTTGAAGGCATATAACGCTGGGACAGACGTCCAACGTATGCATCATACGATTGTGTCGCGTCTTATCATCTGCTCTTTTATACATGTAACGCTTTAAAGATAACCATGATTGACTGTTTCGTGTGAAAACTTCGATTTGATGAATAGCATCTCTTGGATCTTTGTACATGTATTTTTCAGCTTGATGTTTCAAATCCTCTCGTGACAGAAACACGTACATTTGACTTTGAACTTTGTAAGTGCCAGCTTTAAAAAAAAAAACGAAATAAATTGCCAGTTAATTACTTTTATGTAAAAATTTGACGAGCAAAACAATCCTGAAATCGATTGGTTAATTAAAATTGGCATTGTGCACGTCCCAATTTATTCATTATAAATTTCAATGAAAAAATTGAAAGCGATAAATTTAGCGACGTTTAACTTATACGCTGTAACTTGATTTTTTTAATACAATTTTTCATCTTTATGACGCGTAACTGAGTAATGATAACGTTGCTTAAATTTTAGGGGCCATTTACACATACATGTACTCTAAAAATGAATTCACGTCTGATTTTGCTTGTTACACATGTAGCCTACATGTATTTCCGTTTATAATTTAAATAGTAAATTAACGTAGAAAATGTGATCATAGAACGATTGTACTAGCTATTGAACAAATGTGTTTAGTACTTGGCTTCAGAATTTAGTTTCCATCTTCAGCGCCTCTTACATTGTATAGACTGTAGAATACTGATAATAGTTGATTTCACATTTGCAATGTTGTCAATACATGTTTTCAATTACTACTGTTTGCCTTTTAATTCATATTTTCTTTTTAGTGGAAATGACTTTAGAATTTGTTCCCGCTACTGTGTTTTTTCGTTTTCAAAAATCTTTCATTTTGATAATCACTGTACTTTAATATCATACCGTTCATCAAATTCGTTCATTTAATGATGAGTGAAATTTTTTTGCTAGGCTTATACTTTATCCTAAATTTACTTTAAATTTATAATGTTAGTAAGTTTATTTATTTTTGGTCATGGTATTTGGTTAATGTTAGGCATACCCTCATGTACCCAAATTGCCTCAGGCTAAGTGAGTAGATATTCCTCGTGATTATGTTTAATTTATGATATGTAAACATACGAGCACCAACCATATAAAGTAAATGTCGTGCTGCATAAGACAATCAGATATTCTCCTTTTCCGACGGCGACATTGCTCTCTAGCTAGACCGTACCGGCTGCAATATCTGCATTGATATTCGGTATGTTTTTTTTCTAAATTCTGCAATTCCAAATTCAAGTCTATATTGGCTTGTTTTGCATGTAACTTATCTGGAAAGCCATAAATGATACAAAATGTTGTTGTAAAAAGCAGCCCACACTGTGTATGCGTTCTCAAAAGTCAATATTATTGATCATGGTTGCGTTTGATATTTCCCGAAAATATGAACTCGTATAATACATTATGGAGAGCTTCTAAAACATTCAAAATATCAGGCGCACACGAGCATTGCAGCTGAAATTGTATTTATTCTGTTCGCAATACCTACAAAGTTTTGGAGTTTTTTGATGATGGAATGTATTTTTTATCGATTTTTCTCTCAGATTTTATACGAGAAATTTGGAATTTAGCGTTCTTTTTATAAACAGCAAGGTTTGCTTTATAATGTTGCAATGACTGTAGACCAGGTCCTTGTTTTTTTCCTATTTAAAGCAATTGACCGCCTTTGGGAATAAAAGCAGCACGACACGACTTTTTACTTTATAGTTTCTGGGAAAAAAGTTAATAGAATACTAAATTAGATCGGGCCAGACTCGATATTACGTGCACTGTATGTATACATAATTTTTAATATAGAGAACCTGCATAAACCAGGCTAAAACCAGAATAACGTTTAAAAATTTAGATTGACTGCAGTCCTTTTCAGCGAGATTAATGGTTCTATCTACAGTATGTAAGATATATTTGTTTAAAATCAACTTTCAGATTTATTTTCAAAAAATCATTTTTGGATGTCCTATTATGCCAGTTTTTAAAATATAACCTTTTGTTACACGAAATTGATGGATTTTAATCTGAAATTCTCCGATCATTTAATTAATATTTGTTACAACGATCGAGGGCTCTCCAATTTCACACGCAGTATAAATTCATGCGTTGTAGCATGAGCAAAATCTTTGCTTCCATCTGATCTTTTTTTATATGCAAATGATTTTCAAGATAGTACGTATTTAAATAGGGTAATATATAATATATTCAATTTCCTTTCCAGGAATGTTTCCAACTACCAAGTTGCTTATTGGGCTCTTTGGAAGTTTGTCGCTGGAGCTCTATTTTGTGTTAAGTCTTAAGCAATTGTAAGCTTGTAATTAAACATATGAAAATAGCATCTAATATAAATATTAATGCAGATAAGGCAAGTCTTGATTTCACCATTTTTCAGGCGATGCGCGACTGTCAATAAATATTTGCTTAGACTGCTTGTATCACTTTTAATACAGCATTTTCAATATGCAAGCAGACACAGAGGCATATTATTCATAGCAGATTCCATCTCTTTTCATAAGATTAGCCTAGGTTAATTTTGGTAACAATTGTGAATTGATATTACCCGAAAAATAATTCTGGGCGTAAACTGCGACTTCTGGTGTTTGCTTTCGAAAACAATTACTTAATTGCAAAACAAGTTCATTTTCCTAACGAACGGATTAGGGGTTTGCTAAGTCTATGAATTAAAACATGCAAGTAAGCTTAGAAAACGCTGGAAATTTGTGTTTTCTGATTAGGCAAAGCATGATAAAAGTTGAGGCTGACAAAAATAGTTTGTGAGTGCATTTGGCGCAGTTTATTCGTCTGCCTGGAATTACTTTTTATTTATGATATCTCAGCACCTTACTTTTTTATGTTAAGAGCATTTCTATGTGAATTTTGAATCCTGATGAGATACCTATGGAGCTAGCTGGTATGCGACATAGTAATGCACATGTAGGACGTTATACAGTATATGTATGATTCTTTATGCATACCTATTGCTTGAGCTAGGTACATGTACTGTATATGTTCATGTAAGCAGGGTGATTACTATAGGCACTGCCCAACGAAAAAAAATTCTTTTAAAATGGTAACATCTACGAAGATAATTCGTATAAGTAACTTTTGGAGTCGACCATGAGCTATCCGGAAACCATATTTTCTGCGACCTTGAATGTCACGTTCAGGTCATCCATGTGCTAGGTCTGGGGATTTTGCAGATATCTCATAAACTGCTGCAGATACGTTAAAAGTGTAAATTGAACATTATAGGGCGATGCCTAATTATTATAATAAATAAATGATCACCACCTGCGACGATAAAGTCTTGAAATCGCCTAACATGGTTTTCCCATGTTTGAGGTCGCATTTTTTGCAGTCCACAAAGCTTTGGTGTCATTCAGTGCAGCGTAAACAGTGTATGAAGTAACTCGTAGAGAAGAAAAATTCTGGATCGCTGTGCTATTTTCAAAACAATTTGAAATCCGCTATATTATACAAATTAGGCATCGCCCTACAACGTTCTAATTCACACTTTTAACGTAACTGCAGCGGTTTATGAGATATCTGCAAAATATTCAGACCTAGCACATGAATGACCTTGATCGTGACATTTAAGGTCGCAGAGAACATGGTTTCCGGATAGCTCAAGATCGCCTCTAAAAGTTACTTAAAAAAATTATTTTCGTAGCCGTTACTGTACCATTTTTAAGATATAATATTTTTCGTTGGGCAGTGACTTTAGTAATAACCCTGTACATATAGTCACGTTTACCCAACTCTAAAACGTAATTAGCAGGCTCATATCAACGTCCATGCACTCGTAAGATTTTTTCTGGGAATTTTCCACAATCGCAAACTGTAAAACATCAATTTTCCACCAGACCACACTGCGAGGATCTGTATCGATTTCTTCGGGAAGTTTCTCAACTCCGAAAAGTTCTCAGAGGAGGTTTTTCTAAAGAAAACAACCACTTTTAATTGACATTTTTAACGCATCCATCGTGCTGATTATTCGCGCTTCAGCAAATTAGCGCACTTCCAAGTGATCTGTCAGCGCGCCACTTCTGCAGCATCTTTTGAAACCTTCCCCATTCGAGGCAACAATAACACGAGTGGTGCTGGAGCTGAAACAGCAACAAAAGCAGGCGCGATATACTAGCAATCATCGGGCTGACCTCTCCCTTCATATCCAATAAAGCCATATAAATGTCAAGCATATGTAGCGAAAACACGCCGTAAAAGCTGCCAGCGATTGGGTAGTGGCAAATTGAGCTTCAAACGATGGCCTAATGAATTTCAAAAGGCCATAGGGGTGGGTGTTCTTCCCGCCCTCGACTCTCGACACCCCCCAAGTCGACACGAATAAAACGTCTGCAATTCGTGCGCCGCATTGCAGCTCCTAATTGCCAACCCTTTCTGTCTCCAAAGTGCACCCACTGCCATTTCCCCAATTATGTTCGGCTACCTGGCCGTAGAAGAAGGAGAAAACATCGAATGAAGATCACGCGATGGTTTCCGGAAGAAAAAGATTATTATTTACACATCCATTTGCCATGGCAAACAGGAAAACCCTCGCGGAGATGGACAGTTAGTGCCTAGGTTTGGTTGCGACAGTAGTTAACCTCGAAATTTGAATTGGACAATGTTTAGCAGATAACGGCAGGCCGCAATCGAGCAAGGCACGAAAGTCACGAAGACTAAATACAGTACATGCATTTGATTAGATAACGAACATTATGTAGAGTTACACATAATACTCTAAAAAATAAAAAGATGTTTGTATGCTTTAAATTGGTGTAGAGATTTGCACCACAGGCTAATATAATTAAAAAGAAGAGGTGTATAATATACTCTCTTTGCGAAGGTGTACAGAAAAAGAGATGATATTTACCACTATTAAATGGTGTAATGACATCTTCCTGGCATGAAAAATAGCATTTACTGACGCGTATTCAGCGAACATTATGACAGACCTCATATTATATTTCTTAAAATTGCAATTCAATATCCAAATTTCACATATAATTATATGGGGAATTCCTGGCATGTTCGAATGTAATGTAGATGTAATGCAGATTATGCAGAGTTAAGGTATGGGGCTGCGATTATACTTAAATAAATATATACTAGTATGAGGTCTGTCCTAATTTTCACTGAATACGGCAGTAAAGTTAATGCTTTTGTTTAATTCTCGTATATTCCGGTTATTTTTCGAAATGTCTCTTTTTTAAAGTTGCTTGATCAAAAACGTACCATATCTTCAGAAATATTTCGCAAAATGTAACTGTTCGGTAATAAGAAAGGTATGGGGCTGCATCACGTGTTCTTTTCATCAAAATGCAAATCTTTGTCTTTCACGCAGCATCAACCTGTTTATGTTTCATAATTACCACGATGTCGATCATGACTGTTAAACAGTGTGTTTATTGCTAAGCGAAATAGTAGAAAACATTTTAGATTTGAATAATGATCAATGAATTAAATAATCGCCTTTTTTGACCTATCAAAGAGTAAAATGACCTTTAAGTGATTACGAGCATATTTCAAAATAGATATATCATGTAGATTGTAGACCTATAGGCTGCATCGGGCATCAGTATTATATTCATTGTCATTATATCACACAAAATGATCAAAAGGTTAAATGAATACAATGGACTGTTTCGACCCCGTAATTAATCATTAACATAGCCATTCGTTCTATTTTATTCGAGATCAGTACAGTAGACGGTATCTCGCATGTCACGAATTTAATTTCATAAACTAAATTTTGACTTTATCATCAACATCCATTTCATCAAATCATCACCGTATATTCCATCTTCATGGCGGCTCTGTTACCTTTATTTATGAACGCCCAAGGCCAGTACAAGATTTTGTAATTCCATAGTCATGCTTTGTCATAATTTGCTAGAAGTGTCTTGTTTCCTTTAAGAGTCGGAACGCAAAAAGAGGACAACAGAATTTTAATAGTTTTGATGAAAACGCATCGACCAATAATACCCAACCATGCAACCTTTGATTGAATTGAATTTTTGTGTGTGAATTGAACGCCAAGGGCATGATAGATTCAAGTATAAATCATGTACACGTTAAAATTGTGAAATAAAGAGTATGGTGTGAAGGCGGTCACACTCGGGGAAAGTTATATCTGGAAATAAGTGGAGAGATATTGCGGGAAAGTTATTTCACCTGAAACAATTGCCTGCTACTGCACACACGGAGCGATACTTTCAGAATATATCAATACCGTATATGCAGCATTTGACAGCACTGTTTCAAAGGGTGATGCCGGTAAAGTAATTTGACAACAATTGCTGATTGGCTATTGAACAGAATGCGACTTTTGTGCATGGCTGTAAAACCCATGAGGCCAGTTTCTTTCCGTAAATAACTTGCTCAGAATAGGATTGCTTTCTATTCTTGAAATATGTCTGGACATTTGTTTTCGAAGGAAATTTTTATCAACACACGGGGGAATATCAAGCAATAATATATTTGGAAAGATATTTCGGGGATATGATTTGCCTCGTGTGTGACCGCCTTCAAGGAGAAATGTCAGGGAATCACAAAATGAGTGAAAACCTTGTTTTCTAAAACTCGCTCTTTTATCTTTCAGGCCATGAAATCGAGAAGCAAGGACATGATGGCAGTCATGGCAGAGGACTCCTTGAACTCGCTGGACTCTCAGGAGACCGAGTTGTGGGCAGCCGAGGTCTCCGACGAAATCTTCCGTGCTTCTGGGCTTGGACTAAGGCCGAAGCCGGCGGCCATGAAGCGGTCGTCGGGGGAGGCACCATCGTCGCTGGCGGGTGAGTCCACGGACTCGAGCACGGCCAGCGACGACGCCAACATGAACGCGCCCAAGCCGTCCAAGCAGCAGCGACGCGCCTCCAACGGCCGTCGGCGGCGCTCGACGATGAACTCCCGCGAGCGCAATCTGCGCCGCCTGGAGAGCAACGAGCGCGAACGCATGCGGATGCACAGCCTGAACGACGCCTTCCAGGCGCTCAGAGAGGTCATACCCCACGTGAAGATGGAGCGCAAACTGTCCAAGATCGAGACCCTGACCTTGGCCAAGAACTACATCATGGCGCTGACGAATGTGGTGTGTGAAATGCGCGGGGAGGACAAGCCCTACGAGCTGCCCACCGAGTCTGCCAACGAAGGTGAGGGCGAGGGTGAAGAGGGCGAATACGGCACGGACGAGCCACAGAGTGGCGACACGAACCATAACCTGTTCTTCAACAACGACGACGACGAGCTGGAGGACGCCGACGACAGCGACGACGGAGACAAAAACTCAGAACCTTACATTAAAACTATGCTGACCTGCGCCGACTGCAAAGTGTAGAGGACTCGATCGGCAAGCTTTGGCCCTGGAGCAGCATCATGGGATGGTCGATCCAAGAAACCCCCTGTTATTGAAATCTGCGTAACGGAATCCGATACGAGTTGCCCGTTAGCCTTATCGTGAGATTAAACCTTACTGCATGCTAACTGACCGGCGCAAGTCCATGTCTTCTACCAGCTGAATCTATGCACCGGCGCAACTTTGAGGCCCTTCTTCCCCTTCCTCCACCCCTTTATTTCGGAAGAAAATTTTGCAGTTCTGAGTTTATCGCAACAGAGTTTATGCACAAAGTGTCGTAAAGATAAACGCCGCAATGGACCTTATGCAGAGTTACGCATGGGGCTGCATCACGTGATCTTTTCATGAAATGCGTGTCTCCGGGTAATTTTCGACAATGGAATGAATTAAATGCCACGTGATATAGGCATGCTGACGAAATCTGTACAAGGTCCTTTCGGAAAACCAGACATCCGAATTCTTGAAAAAAAATTAATGCCGATTTCATTGATAAAAAATAAAGAAAATTCCAATTTTCTATTTTACTTTATTTTTAAACAATAACTTCATTCAAATTATTTTTGTACTTGTCATTCAAGTCATTCAAGCATTTGTTTACAGTACTTTATACTACATTTAAACATTTTTTTAAATCTTTTTCGAGTAATCAATCGGGAGGCTACTGAACATTGAAAAAAAAAAGAGTACGTTTCATCCGTTTTATTTACATGCAAACCTGATTTGCAAATACAGTAATATGCCAAGTGTCTCAAAAGTGTTGTCCACATATTTAGACAAATGAACTGGATGACGTATTTCACTAAATGCTTAGCTCGAAGTAAACTGACATTTTTCTTTCATCGCAAAAAAAAAGCTTTTTAAAATCTTAAAAAAATATGTGAAATCATCTGTTCCAAAATGCTACGCATTACCGTTGATCTTATTTTTATAAAGTGCAAAAGCTGATATCAGAAAGTTCATATCATGCGATTAAAAAAAAAGTAACGTCATTACCAACTTTGCAGATTTTACATTAAGATAACCTCAGAACATGCGTTATCTCCACTAGTATATCGTTCTTCCTATACTTGTTAAGTCTATCAACGTTCCATCAACAGAGATACAAAACGATTTCGAATTGTTTTTCTATCATCAGGTGAGGACTTGTGGGGGATGCGTTAAGTGAACACTCCCATATTGCGTATCCAGATAGCGGCCATCTTGGAGCTTCCTAGACTGCAGCCAAGAATCCAAAAAAACTCTGAAAGCCGCTAGAGGTCGCTTATTCCAATGGCGTCAATTTCGTGTTAACGCTGGTTCAGCTTCCATTCCTATTCTATTAAGCATGCTCGAAGAAGATGTTTAAAATGTCCACAAAAAGGACTCTCTCTTAATTCTACGGGTGTATTTGTGTGCATTCTTTATAAAGGCTGTGAAAATTTCTTAGTTATCTAGCGACCAACATCAGATTTAAAACACATAGCATATTAATATATACTAAACAACCTATGTCTACATTACGTGCGGTGCGTGAACACGTATTTATGTTTTGGAGAATTTTAACTGAACCTTAAGATGCTAATGGCTGAGCCGTATATTAGAGGAGCTGAGCGTCCTAGAGGTCTCGACTTCATCTGAACATCAAATGATATATATTTTTTATTAATTTACTTTACTGCCTGTGGAATATTTGGAAACGTAATTTAAGTTATTCGTGAAGGCACGCGGTTGATGCGTAGGCTGGAGAAAAATGGTTGAGAAAAGGTAGAGTTGATTTTCCAAAACAGGCTTAATTAAGAAGGCAGATTTCAGGTGATAATAGATCTTTATGACTTTCATGACACATACACGTGGACCAAAATATCCTCGAGATGGAAGAGTAGGCTATTACTTCGCGATTCTGCTAAGTTTTTGGTTTTAGACTGTGTATGTTTCTATTCCATTCCAAAACCTTCTCGTATTATGGACTACAAATGTAAGTAGAAATTGGAAAAACTAAATGTAAGGCATATAGATCGTTGCCTTACAGGTCAGAACTAATGATAATGCTTTCTAAAAATTGTTTCTTAAAATGTTCACTCGCACCTATCATCCCCTTTAATATATGTAATATCTTTGGCATTTAAAAATTAAATTTTAACCTCAAAGATAATACCCATTTATACACAACTCTTCGTTCATTTTCTTTGAAATCTGCACTTGATGGTCTAGCTATGTTTACTGATAGAATATAAAGAATGGTGATAGTTGATAATGTTTAAAATGTAGTTCATAACATTTTTGGTCTGAAGTCTATTAGCCTTTAATTTGTCATCAGGAGGTCTGGAGGATATGTCCAAGGTAGTACTTTACAATTTCATAAAATATATGAAAGAATTTTCGGCATCATGCAGGAGGCTCTGTGCCCAGTTAAAAGTTATTTTCTTTAGAACAGATTTATTCTACAAATTCAACAGTAAAGTTGTAAACAATGCTTATTCCCAACATCGCGTCGACGGTAACTATGGCCCAATTTCCATTAAATAAAAGTAGAAATTATTCTTAAAATTAAAGGCACAGCTAGGTAAATAGAAATAAAATCTCTTTATGAACATTTCTTGTGCAGTTTTCAGTCAAAAGTCAGAATATAATGAATGATTGCAGTGATATGCAATGATGTGCAATGCAATGATATGCAGCATCCATGACAACACAGTTCTCTAATTTCTCTGCCATGTCAAACTATCCATAAATTGAAAGCAAATTGGATATAAATCATTCCAAAACTTCCGTAAAATCGATCGATAAGAAGTGATGAGTTTTCTGTTACTGGAATGCTAGCCTGTTTTGTTAAAGCAATTTTTATCTGCAAGTAATACTATTATTTCCACTTCTTTAGAGTGCAATTCATAAGAAATCCCAATTATTGTTGCAGTGGACCAATTTATATAATCTCGTTTGCATCATGCTAACTATAACTGTCAGTTTTGTTACAATAATCCCAAATGCCGTTCATCTTGAAAGAAAACCATGCATGGAAAACGAAAGTTAGTACTGTGATTTTGTTCCTGTACGTTTCCTGGTCAGAAATGACAAATCTCTAGGGAATTCGTGTGTTCAGTATTTCGCATGATTTTTTCTTGTTTATTTCGAGATAAACTCACGTTATCAGTTTGAAATTTTTTAAATAGCACGAACTCAAGAACTTAACCAAACCCGTCCAAACGGAATTCAAGGTAAATGATGAGATTTCGTGCTCCATGGTATGCCATTCTTAACATCCCATGTACTGTACAATGGGCCATATTAGAAATTTGTATTCTCTATCATGAAATCAGTGTATATCGAAACTCGCATTTAGATTTTTATCTGTAATTAGCAACACGTATACTTCTTCACATTCGTGAGGTATTTTGATGTAAGACCTGAGAAATATATATATTTGGCGTACGTTTATACATTATTCGATGGTTAAAAAATAGATTAGAAAAACAATTACCAGGTATTGAATTTTGCATGAATGTTATAAATCAAGTTTCGTAGCCTTCTCATTCAAGTTTTCCCAATGACTTAGAATCAAGTCGATTAAAAAGAAGATGCTCATATGACATTAGACGCGATGATACTGTTCACTCGAGTGCCAACACGCGATATCCAATGAACCATATTAAAAACCTTATTTAGATTCTAGAAAGCTATGTATACAGTATAGAAATATCCGAATATTGAATTTTGCATGAATGTTATAAATCAAGTTTCGAAACCCTCTCATTGAAGATTTCCCAAATACTAAGAATCGAGTCGATTAAAAAGAAGATACTCATAAGACATTACACATGACGATATTGTTCACTCGAGTACCAACTCGTGATATCGAATTAATATTTCGTCATATGAATACATTAGCTACAGTTTATTACAATTCTTATTTAGCTTATTGAAAGCTATGTACAGTGTAGAAATATCCGAAGTAACGCTGAAATAAAAAGTGAAATTCCTAAATAAATCTTACCATTATAAAAGAAAAGAAAACCGAGGACATGCAGCATTTAGGTCTACTCTATAATGATTAATTTCACTTGAGATAATGATTCAAAGTAAACAAACATTTTGAAAGCAGTATGCATATTGAGGCCGTTAAATCGTGACTGAAAAATTGGTCAAATAAGTTTCTTTAAGATATGTTCATATCATTCCTTCAAAAAACATTGAGAATACGAGGAAAGGAAAGAAAGAAATAAAAGACATCCTAGACTCAAGCACTTATATTTACGTCAATTAGCTATTTAAGTTGCGAAATTAAGGAAATTCTCCTCTTTTTAGCCGAAAATGCAATGTTTAGGGTGAAGGTTATGCTCACGCAGACCAACAACAGATTATTTATACTAGTTTGAAAGTTGTATGAACATCAATCTCTAGAGGCCACCAATCTAACCATCAATCTTATTCTGGTCGAAAAAACATGGCAGTTGCGTTGTGCAACTAGAAAAATTTAATTTTAACAGTGGAAATGTGACCATAGATTCATTTAGGCATCAGCTTTCTCTATACTACAGCTAGGATAAAACGTTTAAATGAAGATTGTTAAGCTCGTACATTGCCAATGCTTGGTTATTCCATTATGCTCGTGGATTATCAGCTTCTATATAATACACGCATTTTAATTTCATATTGAAAATGTACTAAGGAAGCCGAAAGCCTACAAACATGTGCAACCAATTCCTCTTTCATGTACTTCTCTATGCAATGATGATTTTAATTTCCGCTTATTTTTTCAGCAACAGGTCTTGGCCGCTCTTAATTCCGCGTTGGCTGATTTCAACTACATATCCATATGTAAATATCTTTCACTTTCTAGCCGTACATTTTCCATGAATCATTTTGCGAGTGTATTTTTGCATCAAGAACTAGGTTATCTATAGAACTTAGCTTGGATGGACAATCTGCTCCGTTCAATTGCCAATTGCATCTTATGTTTTGCAGTGTAATGAATTTGTCCATAGTGCAATTCTGGTTGACGTCAATTATACTACGGGTAATCCCCGCGTTGTATTTTTATCCATTCTCAATTTTATGTTACTTGCCTAACCTTTTAAAACGTACTTTAAAAAGTTTAAGAAATGTAAATTGTATAAGAAAATGTGCTTTCTTGGAGTACATGTGTGAAACGTTAAGGGTTTTTTACGTAAACATATACAGACTTTTAGCCCAATTGACGTTTTACGCATCTTGCTTATGATTGGTCGCTTTATACAATGACGACATACTGTAAGCAAAATTGACTCAAACATCACAATTAGGTTTTATGTTTCTGCTCTTCTGCCTCAAGACTAACTCAAAGTTGTGCGCTAGGTTTAAAACATACTATATTTATACCATAAAAGTATTGTGTGCATGGAAATACGATGAATCGACACATTGTATTGTCAAATTTTCACTATAAGTGTAATTAATTTTAATTCGAATTTATATATCAATCAGATATGGCGTCCTTCAAAGATTGTACTTCATGTTGTTATCAAACATCTGATATTTATATTGAGCGAGTTGTTACGTAGTTGAATGTCTTTTTATCGTGAAAAACATATTTTCTTAATAAAAAAAAAAGCGAAATACAAATTTAAATTTTAAATAACTATCTCTGTAACTAACATCAAATTGCGCCGCAATTTTTCCATGCAGATGTTGTTACGGCGCTTCGGTTAGTTTAGCTAAATGGATCCTCCAGTTGGGCATACAGACAATCACCAAACCAAAACTAAAAACTTCAAACTTGACACTTTCCTGGTTTGTGACAACGAAAAAAATAACGTAGCAAATCGTTTTTGTCAAACTAAAAACTAGAAAATCAAGTTTGCAAACTAAGTTTGGCGTTCCCGTCAAGTGTCGGTGAGATGAAAAGGAAATAGATAAACTTTTTGGCGGTGGTGTTGGTATCAAGGCTCCGACTGCACGATACCGATGATACTGTAGACGACACGATATCGTATCTAACGTGTTTCCTCTGTCGTCTTCTCAGTTTTTTAAATATGGTTTGTTGCTGTGTGTACGCTCAGGTTTTGCAAAACTAGTTTGTATACATTTTTTCATAGAAACTATACAATGTAGTTCACCATGAAAGTTTGGGGGTTTGTGATTTTTAATTTTGGTTTGGTGGCTAGTGTGTACCCGACTTCCTATATAGATCATGTAAACGAGTATTGACACCTCAGCTCTTTCATGTTATTTTGTTTTCTCGTTTTCATTAAGGTTCGTTGGAAAATATTTCAATGCAAAACCAGGATTTTTTTGTATACTTTAACTGAACGCCATTATTTTTTGAAGCGTACGTTCTGCCTTTGTTATTATCTATTGATTTATTCGCGCAAATTTGCAAATAGTGTATAGCAGGCCTACGTTTGCGTAAACTGAGAAATGACTTATTTCCATCCTTTTGAAAAGAAAATTGAAAAATTCCAATGTTATATATATATAGATATTATATTATGTAAAAATATATACAATATATATACAAAGTTCTATATATGTGTTACGAGTTGATAAAATTTGTCTTTTCAGTGAAATGTGTACCTGTCTTAATTCTCTGCATCTTTGAGTTCGTCAGTTCAGACCAACTACGTAACTAAAATCGTATGTGTTCATCAATAGCTGGAATAACATCTAATAACTTTAAATAATGGTCACAAAGCCATACTTGACATTTTCAATCAGCTGTGTCATATTTCGCTTACTGCCACATTTTAACTGATTTTTTTCAAAGAGAAATAAAGTGCTTCTTTTAGAAATCATCTGACCTTAATGAAAGAGGTCTTACCAGAGAAATTAAATTGATTATTAACACGTGGTCAATTTTACAGCTAAATGTACAGCAAAGTAAACATCATTCCAGTCATGAACTGTTCCAGCACAACTCAAATTCAAAAATTGGAAAATTAAGAAATTATAGATATTATAATTCGCTAAATGCATTGTTATTGAGCAGGTTGATTAATGCGAGTGAATTACCATTGAAAATGTCACAAGATTCCATGAAAGAAGCATGCAGAAAAATTGGACGCAATATAGCACATTGAGCATTTTCAGTCAACCAGAAAGCATAGACCTACCTAATTGAATACACGTACTCAGTTAGGTCTATGGTAAGACAAGCGAAATTTTTGTTTTTTAATTTTTGACATGTTGGTTTGTGGATTTTTAACGTTGGCCTATTTCTGCACACGAGGGCTAAACACCAACGCCAGGGGATGTGTCAGC
>JAQGBX010002118.1:0-21635 GCA_034698745.1 Megaphyllum sjaelandicum | reverse complement strand
ATGAAAACCACAATCGAAGATAGCCGACCCAGGAATCGAACCTGAGTCTACCGAATGCAAGACGAGGATGCTAACCTCTAAGCCACCTTGCTCGGTGAGCAAGGTGAGCAAGGTCTCAATAATTACTCATTCGATTTTTCCTGAATTCCGTTTTTCTTTAAAATTACCTACACTGTAAGTTTACTATTGGTTGACATAAACTAGCATAACCTGTCGCATCAGTCGTATTCGCCATATTTTTGATGCAAACAAAGTGAATGCATTTACCGAACTTTACATGTACAGTATGTACACTGTATCTATTTTGTTAATCGATTTTACCTTCTAACCGGGTATGATATAATGTACAGTATCGTACATGAATTTAATTCAGTACAATACAACACTGCCCTATATTTTCTGGTGATATAATGTATGACAGCAGGGCTACTCAGATAGGAGATTTACTATACCAGTCATGGTTTAGTAGATGTAAATTCATTTGTACAAATTCGATGCAAGAATTGCCTTGATGAATTCGCTCACTGCTGTTTTTAAATCAATTTAAATTAAGTACAGTGTACTTAATTAGATTACGCCACATAAAAGGTTGCGACACGGAATGGCCCTACTGGTATTACGCAATGATGTGCCCTAGGCTACTTTCAAGTTTTGTTTTTTTGTGGACTTTGAAACTTGCTGGCAATTTCACTTTAGTTTCTTTTTTTTCCCCACTAGGTGTCTACGTCCTTGGACTATCCCAGGCTACAAAACGAGCATTTTATTTGAGTCGCCGGGTCAAAGCAGATAGACAGAAAAATTGTCTTCAATTACATGAACTGTGTCTACAACATAATCTGGTCGCCATTTTCCTCACCTTGATGAAATATCTTCCATGCCGTAATCTCTTCCTCGTCGTTTTCCAGAGTTGTTGGCATCTTGCTGAAACATGTTCGACATTTCTGGTAAGATATCAATTATGTTACTTTCAATTTTTTATTTTTCTGGAATGGCTCTAGATAGTTTATATCCATAGAGCTTTCTAATCAAAGTTTAATGATCCGGTTGATATTTCTCCGGGGATTGAGAAAGGATTACTCTGGTCTCGATTGTTATTATATGTTGCCTGACATTTCCTAGACTGTACTAAGGATTTGCCATTTTCAGTTGTTTGGTTGGCTTCTGGATTCATTCAAGTTGTATCAAAGTGACAACCAGGTGTATTCATTTCTGCTTATTTTTTTTTCTTGGCCAGAGGCTTAGCTGTTTGTGATGATGGCCTGGGTTTTATCACAGTTTCTTATTAAATTCATTTTGCCAAGTAGAGCGTGCAATATCCCTTTGGAAACAAGTAGTTGCTGCATTATGTGCAGTTTGATACAGTTGCAGTCGTTTAAGGGGGAACTGCCAGAGGGCGCCACTGCCCAGCGTATACGCGCACAGGTTTACATTATTCGATTTTTGCTAGCTAATTGCACAACTAGTATACTTAATACCAGTATGGTCACTATGTGTCGGCACCTTTCATTAAAAAACTTCGTTCAAGGTCATGCTAGTAATACGAGTGGCAGCCATTTAAATTCAGCATCTCGTATTATATCACGTGATGTTGTATACAGTATACTGTAGAAAAGTGTTAGAATTGCATGCAAGTCGGATTTTCTCAAAGCAGCTACATAAGCGATACGCATGCATTTATTCGAAAGTTTTAATAACAAATGTTGAAATACTGTATATAATGACATTTGTGGACTGGCCATTGCATGGAATTAAACTTCATCAAATAATAATAATGACATTTAAAACAATTTGTGTTGTATTGGTTGTACAGTACTGTATATTTTGTTTAGCTTTCATTCAATGGATGTTATTGACCTTATAAAATGCTATATTCAGCACAGTTACAGGGTGCCAACATATACTATAGTTTTTTTAAAGGGACTACTGTGTAATAACATGTAGACAGCCTTTGTTGCGACCTCGGTTCCTTTTTTTTTTCTTTAATATTATACAGGGTGCTAACAAAGTACGTCCATATTTCCCTTATTCAATTTTCTTCTCAGATTTCTTTTTCCTGCACAAATCCTATAATAGTGTAAGTAAATCGCATCTATTGGAGTGCAAGATATGTTTCTCATATGTTTTCTAGTCTTCCTAAAATTGAAAAAAAAATGATATATGGGCAAATTCTCTCATATTTCTGTTTTACGTAGAATTTTTCTATCTTTCATTTAAATCATTCGCACCCTAAATAATCCCTTCAGTTTTTTTTTCTTCGTTAAGTGCATCTTTATGTCAACGGTTGCGCGTTGTGAGTATGCATGTGCCCTGTAAAAAAACACATTTTTTTAAATAAACGTTGCATGAATGAGTTTCTCCTCTGGAGTGACTGATATAGATTATTACGCCGGAAAATTTTAGAAAGTTTTTTTTCTGTCTCATTAGGTCGAGTTTTGCTGAACGTTTATCATAGAAAAAATCCAAGATTTTTATGACTTTGTGAAAAATGCGTTTAGGTAGGATTTATTTTCCCTCTTGTAAATTTCTAGGAACAAAACGACACAGGAGAAAAGCTGCATGCAATTCTGCACTTTTGTTCATCGTAGAACTGGCTGGGTCTGGGACTGCATAGTTAATGATGACGTCATTAATTAAAATGTTGATGTAGATTTGATCATTACAATTTTACAAATGTCGTCGTAATCAGAATTGTATGTAGTGACGACATCATAATAATACAGTGTATATAGCAAATGACGCTAGCATCAGAACTAAATAAATGACGTCACTATTTGAATTTTGATAAAGATGTCATTGTTTACTATGATGACGTCGGTTTTAATGAATGACGTCATTTACTATGTCAGTTTGAACGCATGGCGTCATCATTTACTGTGATGATAGTTTTGACGAATGACGTCATCATTTAATATGTGATGTCAGTTTCAATGAATGACGTCATTAAAAGTTTAGTTCTACGTCGAAAAGGTGGGCGGATTTCTTCTGTTTTTGCCTTACATGCATGCCTATGCAAGAACGTCTTTAAATGTTTCTTTTTAACCATGACAAAAAAAACTTAATACTAAATAACCTGATTCTGCTTGTTTTAATTTGAAATGTATTCAATATCTATCATTTTACTATAGTATTTACCTTTAACCCTTAAAGCATTTGGAGGTGATACAAAAATAAACATTTGCACTGCTCTACCTGTTGTACGAAAATGCAAAAAGCAAAACTGGTATTTGCCAACATTTTTGAAAATAAATAACAAACAAGCTCTTATTATGAAGTATGCTATAGAAGTAATTTTCGGTATTATGTTATTTTCTAAAAGTACACAGTATTAATACGAATCCATACTATTTCAATTTCGTTGATGTGTTTTCCGCTAATGCCTGCAGGGCATTTTCATTTCAAGTTCTTGGACATACCGGATGTCTTACAATACAATACGCACATACAATGTATGTTAACTCTGTTGATATTTTCTTATGGATATCTTCAGCCAAACCTAGAAGATACATAAATTGCATGTCGTTCAACTGTTCAACACCATTGACATTGAGCAACGAACCCTCAATTGTGGAATATTTTCATTTAATATAATGTAATATAAGTGCCCTTCGAAATTCTTTGCAATTGCTTCATGCTGATCTACACGTATATCTAAAGGTTGGATGAAAATTTAATTGAGGTAGAGGTTCAGTAACATGTGACCACTTATCTATTGGAATGTTCGTTGGAAATGAATTATTCTTATGCTTATAAAGTGTAAACAGGAATCCTTCGAATATTTGACATTCCAAATTTGCAGGTACAGTGATTCTGTTTATGAATACTATGTGCATGTATACTGTATATTCAGTCACATTTATACCTACAGATAGCACAGCCTACAAAAAATAACGTAGTGTCACACTACCAGGACAGCTAGGTCACCACACACAAAAAAAATTGGAAGTGCTTGTAGACGCCAGCATCTTTCGAAGGTTTGTCGATTTGTTTATGAAAAAAAATGCAACAAACAATCCTAACAATCGTGTGCTTAGCTAATTATTTCCTGAAAATCGTCTGCTAAGCAAATTATATCCTGAGAATCCTTTGCTTAGCATATGCGTTTGTTGAAATCGGTTGAAAATGAAAAACGAATGTTTGTTGAAACAAATCGGGACAATCGATTGTGGACAAACATATTTTGGGCAAGCAGTTTGTGGTTTTTTGTTTGCAATTTGTCGTACGTAGTCTGTATACGGGGCTTAATTTCGACAAATTTATACGTGTGAGCCGATATCACGTGATTTGTTCATCGAATCATCGTCTTAAGTAAACGTCACGTGATCCCGGCATGACGACGAAATCTCATGAAGTCCATTTCCAGTTTTTTTTTGCGATCAGAAAACTATCCCACCCAAAGGTTTTTGAGCGAGCATTTTTTCTCGTCTTTTTATGCTGATGGTTGAATTATTTAATGCGAATCCGCGAGCGGGTTGTTTATTATGCTATAGAATTCCATGCCCTGGTGATAATTCTCTCCAATAAATATCCCATTTTGGCAGAAGGCAACATCCAGCGTTATGAATTTTTCAGGTCATTTGAACATTATTCATATTCAGGAACTGAAATCTCGCGTATTTCCGAAAGTTTCCTTCAGGCTCCTGCTGGGCATTGCGCTACCAGTATTTCATCGCAATGGCATTCAGTGCACCAGGGTGATGGAAATATCAAATCTCTTTTGAAACGAAAAATAGCAAGAATGGAAGTTCATAGGGTTAAGGTCCCAACCCGCTGGGTTTTTTGTCCCCTGCGGAGAAGGTTTTACGACGGAGACTTCACAATGGTGCCACCTTTATTATCCAACACATTGGTGGATACTTTTTTAGACATTACCCTAGCTCCATGTATTGTGATATGGAAAAAATATGGAGATGAATGTGCGCCGTGTATGTAGTTTTCTTATATCAAGACTATTCTTGGCGGCCAGAGTTGGGACTGATGCATCGAAGGTAGTTTCAGTATCATAAGGGATGCACGTCATGAATGTCATAGCATTGAATCGAAAATAAAAATGCAATAAGTGTTGTTTTTTTTGCGATGCATCAAAATACAACACTGCAGCAGTGATTTTACTTTTGCAATATGAAAACTAAATAACAATGATTTATCGTGGTATACATTCTGGGTAAGCGTTTGTTGTCGGTGTTTGACCTCATGAAATTGTTACCTAACTTATACACGTTCATTTATTTTCACGAAAAAGCATGTTGATATGACTGAACGTGTTTTAACGATATATAAACACTGACGTGTTACACATATTTCAAAACCACTATAAAATTAATTTAACAGATACATGTTTTTTTCTAGACATTTAAATAGTTTAAAATTAGCAACTGAAACAGCTCGAGCAACAATCATTTTGTAGCTTAAGTTACCAGTTATACGAATGCATAGTTTATATTTTAGTGTTGGTTTTATTTTTTTATTTATTTAATTCATTTGGTAACCTGGAGATTACTCTTATGAAGAAACATTAGTTACATGCAGAATATTGGCAACTTATGTATTTCCGACACAAATCCGAACATGATTGACAAATTGTTATTTGATAATATAAAAAACGTTAATTTACATATAGATGAGTTATCGATATTTTTGAACAGCTAAATTATTTGTTAAATATTTGCTTACATTTTGAATGAATATTCCAGAATGTGAGCATTCATTAATGACAAAATTGCGAACATTTTTCAAAACAATTGTGCGCATATGTACATGAACAATTAGTTTAATTTCCACAAATAATATTTAAAAGTTTGTATTACATTGTTTTCATGTTTCGTAACTTGTTTACACTCATAACTTATGCATAATCAATCAATTTTTTCCATTTTCTTCTAAATACATTTCATACAATGAGTTATTACTTTTAACTCACAATTTGTAACAACTGTTTTAGATGTCGATTTTCGATGAACCTTGGTTTGATTTATTTTGTTGTAACTACACTTCATTATTGCAAAAAAGCATTTAAAATGCATTTTCTAATGCCAAGATTCTCCTGATTAAAATGGTAGTTAGCTGACCTCGGTACATGACATGCAGTGTAACAAACAGAGTTATAACAACTTGATCTTTCATCTTCAAATGCATGTAGTTCAAAATGACAGGTGACAACATAAGCTACAAAAAATATTGACCATTTTCTTTCTTTCTTGTGTCTCGCATCAAAATTCTCCGTGTTTTCTCTCACGTTTCCTAGGAAAATTCTGTTGTTTGGCTTAATGTGAACTTATTTTTGGGAAAATCTTGTGAAATCCAAGATGTAGCCTGCTTTCTTAATGATGTCTTTACTTGGTGGAATTGAAGGATGTGCGTAGTACTTGGATAACACTCGCAGTATCCTATTGCTGTTATATGACCTGTGTTGTCCGAGTCAACTATTTGCTAGATTATTATTATCATTAAGAAAGCATTTGTGTTCTCTTGGCATTTCTTCTTGGCGATGGTTGGCCGTTGCATTTGATGAAACCTTTCAGCAATTGCTTCTTTAACAGTCGTATCTTGTTACTTAATATCTATATTTGCTCTTAACTTTCTCCTCTTCTCTCTTATTTACCCACTGGCTTGGATTCGCTGATGCTGCTAGTAACCCAAGTTTATAAATAAGAAGAGTTTGACGAAAGAACTGAAAATATAACCAGTGGGCATTTCGTTAATGGCACTTTACACAAAGATTCATCGAGATGTGTACGCACTTAAATTGCCTCGCAGGGCTATAAAATTTCGATTTTCTCGCTCGACGTCCCTGATTATTATATTTCATTATTCGGCTGTAAAATTCATGGAAAATATAACTTTTACGTAATTTAAGGTGATCTAAATACCGCAACCTTGGATGATGTCAACGCATGGTTTGATTGGGAAATACATAATGTTAATTACTACAACACCCATTACTTATCTTTTGACAATCATGTCCATAATACTAGAATTTTTTCCCCTAAGAGTGAGCAATAAGATAAAACATGATTTTATGAAAACGTTTAACTGCTTTTATTTAAAGTATTTTTGGTCTTCAATTAAGTTTACATATTCAGTATGTGCAGGAATCTGATTTACGTTTTAATTTTATGCACATATTGCATCTTGATTTAAATTAAAATTCTGAATATGAAACTATTTCATTTAAGGATTTAAATTTTTTATTTGGCTTCTTAGGCTGAATTCAATTGAAATTTTAAGTATTAAGTTAATGAAATCTTTTTTTCAGTGTTTTCCGTTAATTTAAGATTTTCTTTGTTTTTAAGTTTGCGTATATGTATAGGAATGTTTTATTTATTTTTTTGAAATAATTGTGAACAAGTTTTTTCTTGATAAGTTAAATTTCTGAATATGAAATTAATTTCATCTTATTTTTTGATTTAAAAAACATAATTTAAAATTTTATTTATCTACTTATACTAAACATTATTTTATAGTAGCCTACTCTGATTAGTACTTATACTTTATAGTATTTTATAGTAGCCTACTAAGATGATGAAGTCCTTCTTTTTAGTGCTTTTATTCATTTAGGATATTCTTTGTCTTTAGGATTTCGTATAGGCCTATGTATAAGAATCGTTTTTTTTTTAAATAATTAATATTTTATTGCCACAATGAACAAGTTTTTCTTGAATTATTTTAAAATTCTGAAAATGCAACCATTTTCATCTGATTTTCCGCATTGAATCAATTGAAGAAATGATTAAAAAAATTATTTAGCTACTTAGGCTGAACAAACTTGTATTTTTAAGTATTAACTCGATAATAAGTCTTCCTTTTCAGTGTTTTCTAAGAATTATCGCAATGGATTTTTCATATTATTATTTCGGTGTTTAGCTTGTAGTGCGAAAGTACGTAGTCTGTATCATGGTGTCACATGTCTCTGAAGGTTTTCAGTTAGCTTTGACCAATTTTTACTTTCCGAATGTTTGGTCAGACATGATTGAATCTAACCGCTTACCAATTAAGCGCCATGCTCACCGCGACACTTGCATTTAAGTTTTCTGGATATCAGTTAAATTCCTCAGGCAATTTAAGCTGAAGATGACTTTGCCTTGCATAAAAAATGAATATGCTATTCCGATTTTTAACGACCCAGTAATTTGTACATTTGAAATCTTAACCGAAAAATGCGTGGAAGCAAGAGAGCTGATGGAGCAGCCATCCTCGCGAAGCTAATTTCCCTTAACGACCACTAGAGGACCGAGCTATTAAGAGTTGAGATTAATTAGTTTGATTTTCTCGCTTGTCCTGAGGGCTTCTTGGCTTTTTTTAACTTTTCTTCCTCTAGCTTCTCTTGAAATGCAGCTTGCGGAAACCGCAACCATCTTAATTCAGGATTATAATATAAGAAGTCTTGATAGGGGAAACGGCGCATGCTACAGGGAAAGAAGGTGTTTCAAGATTATGACTCATAAAGTTTAATGAGGACATGTGAAAATAAGGAAAAAGCTTGCAGAAGCGCTCGATGAGGGTTTTCGGTTTGAACCTATTTTCCGAGTTAATTGGAAAAAGCCCGAAGTTGTCGCGCTTAATTCTTCGTTAAACCATCCGAAACAAGGTTAAGATGATTAGGCTCGTCGTCATGCTCCCACATCGATGCCATTTGACTTCAATGACACTCTTTTATTTAATGCCAAACGTTTCGACCCGAGGAATCTGTAAACAGCGCCTAGCATTACAATAATCGCAGCCATTATTCAGTTTTCAACATGCCACCGAAGCGCGTTCGGGTAATAAACGATAATCCATAAAAATAATGGTTTAATACGGGAAATTACCCGTAGAACAGGCGGCCCGGAATGGATTTCCAATAACTGGAGGATGGCAAAAAAAAATCCGTTTATGGGCGACCCCCGCGCCCCCCACCCCCTCAGCTGTGGGAAGCATTAGCGGAGTTCATTAGTGAACCTCTTCTCAACCTGACCACCATTTCAAGCTCAATTTTGGTGTGCGGTTTGATCATCATTCATTGGACATTGCGTGACACGTCCTTGTGATGAGTCAAATTGGCGTTTTAGACCAATCATCCGTGTGTCAAGCATAGTGACCTGGGCAATTTTTTTTCAAGTTTAATGAGTGTCCTTATGAAATGTCAACATCGTTTAATGAAAAATTGCATTTCATGCGAGCATGCGTGGATTAAACGTTGAATTGACGACTGTAATATGTTTGCAAGTTTCGCCTGAACAAATCAGTTTGTTTCAAATGGCATGTTTCTGACTTGTCGAAAAGTTCACAATTTAAACAACACGGACAAAACCATGTTGTAATACATATGGTTTTGTTTGTTTGTTTGTTATATTTCTATAATCAAAGACTTAAGTGCGATATCTGTAGCATTTAATTTGAAAACTTCCCATGATATCTTTTAGCAAATGACCTCTCTGTAACCTGCAACATTTGGCATTAATGTACTATTTGTTATGGTCCATGTAAAAATGTGTATTTTCTTTAGATCTTTGTCTCTGATATAGGCTTTCAAAAATAATTTCAAAATGAACGCCTGAATATTTAATTGGCTTACATTCAAAATACAGTATAACTTTGTTAAGACGAATTCTATCGGACTTTTGATAATAATAACTGATTTATGCGAAGGATGAATTTTCTCATTTTTTTACAATTTTCGTGTTGTTACAATGATGTTAATAGAGGGTTAAAAACAGGGGCAAACACTGAATTGCTAGCTGCGCTGCATCACAGTATTGCACTGCACTGAAGCTACCTACATGTACTGCAGTACATCAGTGTGCTGCAGAGCAGCTAGCATTAGGTGTTTGCATGTTTTTAACAACATTGTAATAACATGAAATAACTGCCAATGAAGATAAAAGTGGTTGATTTCATGCAAGCATACCATTTTCTTCCTTTTTCCAAATTTGGCATTTTGTCCTACGTGTTACGGTAAAAACGATTGAGCACTCGTTTCCATGAAACAATCGTCGTGGGTCAAATGTAATAACATCAATGAATAGAGCACACATGACTTCCTCTCTAACTGCACAAACAGGATTTACGTAACCATAAGAGGAAATACAAAAATGGCGAAGCTCTCTATTCTGTTTCAGCCTGTATTTTACATGCATGCATTACTTTTGTTTGGATTTATTTCTGTCCAAAGTATAATTTGCATACGTTTTCTTCATGTACCAAAACTTTCATGAATAACTGTTCCTGGAAAAGCTTGTTTGATTTTGGTCAATATACTTGTAATTTAATTACATGTACTTGCTAACTTTTGTTTTTCTATATGGAGAATCGAAACTAATAGAAGCTATTCGAGTTAAAGGAAACCAGCATGCTTTTCAGCAACATGTTAAATATTTAAAATTTATTCAAGGTACAGTATATTTGGCAGGAGTGTTCACCATCAAACCATGCTCCTCGCAAAGTCTAATCTACGTGCAGTTACGTCATCTCCTGAGTACCGTTACTGTCACCACTACAGCAATCAGTGTTACAACTTCTGAACAAAACCGTACAGAATATAAATTCGTATAAATAACTAAGCAGGGCTTTTGTTTACAATCACATTTAATACTTTGCCGTTATGGATTTCCTTTCTGCTTCTCAGGAATTCGGCCAAGTTTTTTTCTAGGAAAAAGGCTGATGGGCTTTTCTTTTTGCAGATTTTTCTGCAAATGAAATGCCGAGGGGGTGAATGCCAGTGGCGTATGTAGTTTTAAGTGGAAATTGACGTTGCCCGGTCTTTCTTCTGCCATATGTGTATTCATGAAAATCTATTGGCTCCTAAGTGGCGCTAAGGGAATTTCTTAACGGTCATTATGAGATCGTAACTCCGTCGTTGCTTTTTCGTTCATGGTCAGTGAAATCCATTAAGATCTCGTTTCTTTCTTCCTTCTCATCATAATTTGCCGTTTTTTTTGCCTTGTGTTTCTTCGCTTCTGGCTTTTGCCGTAGCCAGAGAGGACCCATCTTGGCTATTGGTAATTCTGGACACACAAGACGCAGACAACTTACTTGATGAGACACGGAATAATTTCGCGAATAACCGTTTATGTATAATTGCTCAGGCCTGTTTTGGTCACCATTATCATTAAATAGGGAAATAAATTCGGTTAATTTCCCCGCCATCAATGCGCTTTGGCAAAACGAGGTTGAGTGCCATTGACACGCGAAGAAACTTCTATCGTTGTAAATGGTTAGAGAGCCTATAAATGGTTAAATTCCAGCGCCATCTATGATGTTTTTTGTGCAATAAGGTGGATTTGAAAGTAGGGCTTTATTTTTAGCTTTTTGACTTTAAACATAAAACATTATAAACATAGCCTTATAAACAAATTGTGATGAAAGTGGATTCTTAACAATGGATTACAGTATTCCTTATTAAATGCAACGTGCAATTAAGGGTTTTTAAAATGGGGTTTGGAAAAGCAGTTGTTTGCTTAGGAAATAGGTTACCCATAGTTAGGATATTATGGGTAAGCTGATTCCGAATTCCGACTTGATTTACGATGCATTCTGTGCGATGACCATTCTTGAATATGCCGTCTGAAATTCATATTCATCATAAACGTTTGAACATGTTATACAAGAACACCTTATGCTCATCCAATGAATGACTCACATGAAATTTCTAGCGCCATCTGTGGTTCGTTCTAATGTACCAGTTGCCATAGCTTACTAATAGGAAAGTCCGTTTAAAAGAAAATGATACCATTTACTTCAATTCATTTCTAATAGGACGTCATCTTTTGCAAATTTAAGGAAATTTAAAAAAAAAGATTTATGAAGTTGAGTTTTTCAAGTGGACTTTTAATTGGATCTTTAATTGAAAGCTATTAAGCACAATTAATTCTACTTGATGTAACTTTTTGAAACAAATGTTCTCTTAAAATATTAATTGGTCTGATTTTAAGCTTATCACTCTTCTTGTTAAGCGTGTAAGCTAGCACTGTTACGCATTTGGACGTTAGAACTGAAAAATTAAAGTTTTCAATGAATTTAATCTCTGAATAAATTCGTTTAATGAGAGAAGTGCGACGCATCGTATATGCACTGCCATAAAATTCGGTTTGTTTATTGAGGGTTTAACGCGCTCATAAAGTTAATCTCTCAATTTGTCTCGTTATTTCAGTAATGGCTGAATAAAAACTAAATAAAATGGCTGACTTTAAATTTAGGCTATAATCTCTATAATGGTAAAATATCAATCAGTATTCACTATAACGCCTAAAATAGAGATTTATTAGGCAGATAAGGTTAATGATCAAACGGATCGTTTTAGGTTTAACGAAGAATAATGCATCCGGTCGAAATGCATAAATCCGAGCCTAATATTCCGGAATTAGAATGAAATGCCCTCACTCAATTGCTCATTTGCTATCTATTATTGATAAGCTTGATAAATAACTCGAATTGTTTCTGAAAACCTAAACAAGCATACCATGCAGTTAGTAATCAATTTTTGGCGTTTGCTTTACAAAATATTAATATCAAATGTCGGTCAACTAAGCCAACTTTTAAAATTTAGTCAGTTAAAAGTTTGACAAGGAGACATGTCTTGCCAACGTATTACCCTAAATATAAACTTTTATAAAACTAAGAAGCTAAGTAAGAAAAGTTAAATAATTTTGTTAATAAAAAATACGTTTATTAAGCTTTAATAGTAAATCTAATAACTTAAATGAGATGTATGATTTTTCATCCTATAACCTGTTCTAAATACACCTTATATATTTTATAAATATTGTAGTAAATGAACATGTATGTATTTATTTACACTTTTTGTTGTTGTGAATATCGGCTATCTTCTTGAAACAGCGTGCTTAGTAAATAAGCTTTTAGATTGTCTCACGTACTCTTCAAGAAAATGCTTTCAAATTTACATGTCCTATTTTCATAATAGCAATACATAAGCTTTCTGTATGTATTGAAAAACTTGGGCTTGAAGTAACATTTTCTGAACCATCATATTTAATATATAGCATATGCGAGGCTGAAGGTTGTTTTTTTTTCATTAGCGATGCTTCTTCATAAGCCAAGTCGGTTCGTGCATGGCACCATAACTATGACCATTATGGGAAAATGTGCGGAAATTGTGGAAATACAGTAGATTTACCCAATATCTTTCATAGTACGTAGAAATCGAATAGGCCGAATTCATTTGGTTGGCGTTGTTGGTGGTCGATCGTGGACGTCGTAAAATACATCCTCTTATAATGGTCTTTGCAACGAACCAAACAAGAAAAAACGTATATATTCTAGATTTTCAAATGGATTTAAAGGGGGAGTAAAATGTAAAATATGTTGCTATATGAAAAAGGAAAAATACAATCGAGACATTTCCATGCAAATGGGAACGGTTTTGAGCGACATTAAACATAAATCCTGTATCAGCCATCAACTGGCAAATAGAAATTCATGTCACAAACGTTAACCCATATTTGGACACGCTTGCTTGTATTGGTTTTCGGGGATTTTTGTATTTGCCAGATAAGCCATACATTTCCTTCCAAAAAAAAAATAAATAAAAAAAAAATAAAAAAACATTCAGGTCGAGGAGAAATTTTCAAGAATACACTTTGCGACATTAAATCTTAAGGAATTTAAACTTTAATTTAGTTTTTACTTTAGTTTTTCCTATATTCGTTTTTTTATTATTTTATTAAATATCTTTGGATATAGCCTACGTTAAATAAATACAATTAAAATTATATACATGTATATACACCTCGTATATATATTTCATGATCTATAAAAGGAATGTAGGTAGTTAAATATAACTTAAATTTGTTTTCAAAAATGTATGTAATGCTTACATATTAATAACTGACAATATGTAGGCCTACTTCTCTTTAATGTTATTTTGTTTGTAAATTATTTGCTTTAATTTAACAACATCTGCAATGGTTTGTGGGGAGTTTTTTTCAGATTGATTATTTTGAACACAACACGTACATGTATTTGCTTTTTAAACTGACAATAACATGCGGCTCACATTGTGTTGCACAATTTAAACTTGGTTCTTATCCAAATTCGACTAAAAGCAAAACCCATCAGACATGTTGCCGACAATCTTTCAACTTTCATGATATAAGCCATTTTTATTCATATCAAATAACATTCCTGATATTTTATAATTTACCTGAAAGATGTCACTATTATTTTTATATGCTGGATTCTGTATGTAACAACACTTTCATATACATGTGCATATATATATTGGGGGAATTTGCTCCAATTAGATTGGAATCTAATGATTCATCTTTATCTGACCTAGTTTAGGTAAGCTTATTTCTAACACCATGGAAGTTCGTTTGTCTAATAATACTTGCATATCATAAAAGTACATGTATGGTGTATATGAAATGAGGTCTAGGTTGTTTATGGCTTTTAGAGGCTTTTACAGACTTCCTTATAATAACCATCTATTTAGGCGTGCAAATATGTCACATTTGCATTTCTTTATAGATTGGTGTAATACTGGAGTTGACCGGAATTGCAATTCTATGGAGCCTTCTATTGATTTTCTTTTATAAGAATAAAAGTTCAATCTTTCTCCACCCGACTTATTTCTGTAATTCCGTCTTTTTTAGTTTTTTTTTCATCTTTTCCTAAGAGAAAGTGACTTTGGCATCCTGGAAATGTTAAAGTAAGCTTGATTACCATGTGCATGAAAGCCGCTAACGCAACTGTTTCTTCTTCATTTTTTCTGCCATATTTTCAAATATCATCTGCTACCCGAATGCTCAATAACGAAAAATCCTTTTTTATATCTTCAGCGTTTTGTAAATTCGCATCTTTTGCTGCATTTCTCCCCCCCCCCCTCCCTTCGTTTGTGCCTTGACGTTTCATGTTTTCCATTTTGTATATCCGAGTCTATTTAGAGTCGAATAACATCTTTTGTAATATTTGATTGGACCAGGCAGGATTTCTTTCTGTTTGGTCAACTGGAATAAAAGTCTTGCAATTGAAGAAATTCGTTGACGTGATGTGAAAGTTTTTCCTCAAAATACAACCTGCTCCTGTGTGTATTGTTTTTACGCAAGGGTTCTATAGATCTATTTTAGATACTGGTATGTATTTTAGGCCAGTTGAACTACAGTATATTAGCTATAGGATGCCCTTTTCTCATAATTTGCATTTGCATTAATTAATTCTCCACATGTTTGAGTAAGATTTTCTTTTGCTTAACTAACTCGATCACTACAATTAAGGTCATAATCAAACATTATTTTTAAAAGCATTTTCCCGGCAAATTACGATACTAACTCTTTCGAATTTACTTGAAATAATTTAAATACTGAACGTTATTTAAATAATACCCTGCACGTGTTAAAATGATAATAAAATTCTACATAAAACATGCATTTCTTTGTATTGATGGTGTTTGATTACAGTATATTAAATAAGACTTAAATGCAGAAGCATTTTCATACTTTGACTTTGCATTGTATGTAAACTTGTATAGGTAAAAAATTAGCATTTGCTACATTAAAACGGTCTTTTAATTAACATAAATGTAGACTTTAATAAAAATAGATATTAATTGAATTGTTGTTTATTTGGACAAAAAAGTATGCAAATCGAGTTCCATTAATATTAATTGCATTCAGAACTACAGTATATCCCTTCTTTAAAACACATCAACATATAAGCTTTACGACAATACAAACATTGCTGAATATTGAAGTTTATTTTATGTAATTAAAAGTATTTTAACACCTTTTTCTTGCATGCAAAACTTAATAAAATATTAACTTCGGTGTTTTATTTAAGAAAAGTGCCTTATAATTCATGAAATATGAACAGGTTTTTGATGAAACTTTGCAGGAGGGCCCCAAATTGTTATAGTGACGTTTTTATTTAAAATTTATTGATAAGCTTCTGTAGTAAATTTTAATTAAGTCCGTAAGGGCTACTGAATCTTAATATTTATTTGGTAGAGCTGCGAGCATTTTCAGCTCGTATTCTTGTATGCATAAATTATATATAGCACTTCACCGATTACATCAAATGGAATAGGTCTAGTTTTATATATTTTATTATAGCTGTTATTTTTTGCTGGTTGAGATCTAGAAAATGGAAATCTTTTCGTGATCACTTCAGTCGAGCACTTTGCTCGCTGAAATATGCGAGTAAAAATTGTGTGAAGCCAATGAAGGATGAATCTGATGAGAAAAAAAGGAACCTAGAATGACTTCCAAGTGCATTAAATAAACGTTTATGAAATCTATATCTTGCAGAGAATAGCGTGAAATGTGGAGATACAGAAATGTAAAAAAAGTACTTTCAAAAGTCGTTTTTTGAACGTACTTTTTACAGGTTTATTAGTCTCAAAAGTGATAATGGGCAGTTCGTGTAATTTAACTTTTAGATTGTAGATCGTAATAAAAAATATGGCGAACGTGCTAAAGCACTTTAATTATTTCGGAGAATATTGATTTAGCATTAAGTCTGTTAATATCTTGGCTAATTGTCAAAGTTTGGTCATTAATGACGACAGATAAATTTGCCATAAAGCACAGGAATTTAAATGAACATTTTATGTTTCATTTTATCCTTTTTAAAAAATTAATCAGTTTTTTAAATCCTAGAACAATATCATTTTCTGGATATTATCGTTTAAAATTTAGTATGTCTACATTACCTAATTTTATCTAGCATTGTTGTGAAATTATAAATGTACTCAAAACTTCGCGAATTTAGTGCAAGTTTTTGATTCTGATAATTTCTACGCTGAGAAACAATGTGAAACATACATTTTAAATTAATGTAGTTTTGTCAATGAAGTACTACTTAATTTGTAAACAATAATTGGAGCCAAGTATATTTTCTGAAATAATGTTTTTCACATTATTTATGAACCCGTAGAATTATAATCACGTGCATTCCGTGTATTGCTTTAAAAACGAATATTATAATATTCATTGTATAATTTTATTAAAGGTTTATAGCTATCCTTGCATGTGTAGACCTTGCTTAGTTACATGCAGATTTTACATAGATTTCCTTCGAATTGAGAAGAAATTGTTGTGCAATGTAAGTGAAAGCAAAAAATTGGCAATCTTTCCTAGTTTACTAGTAGACTTTTCTGTACTTTTCAGTTGAGTTCATTTTATATATATATATATATTGTAATGTATTTCAGATGATTGTTTTATTTTCTGGAGATATGCCTACTGCAAAATTTAATGTTTCATGCATAAAATAAGCTCGCGAAAAAGTATCCTTCATTTCTTTTTGTTTATAGAGTAGTTGACAAATGCAAAATGACACGTGCTTAAAAGGCCTCACATCCAGTAGTCAAAGACAACCCTGTTTCGTTGTTTCCCAAAGACCTTTCAATTTGCATATATGCAAATGCGACACGACATTTGCAAAGACGATAAGCTTACCTTTTGCCTTTTTAAATGACATCGAGTGCCTCGCGAATTGAAAGAGTTTTGTAATTCTGGCATTATTTAGAAAGAAAAGAATGCCAGAAACTCTATATAAATCCAACCTCTTTATCTTGGGCTTGTATACGTATTCCATAGCGCTGTAAGTCTTGTGTGCATTACCTACAGAGTTTTAGTGCCACCTGTTGAGATATCACATAAAAAATTCGAAAAAAACGCATTTAATATTTAATATTTTGACGTCATTGTGTCACGATATCAAATATTAAGCTATAATCAAGATTGGTTTACTGAAAGAACGTAAAGAAGCTTCAAAAACATTCTGGAAAATGTTGTAATTGAAATTTTGTATCAATTATAAGGAAATTGATTATATTGGAAATTCAGTTAATGTCCAATATATGGTAATATATGGTAGTTGCTTGTATTGTAAAAATTTAAGAGCTACGTGAATTTACATAGGACACGTATTTATAGCTGCCATCTTGGTTCCAAAATGCGCTTGGTTTCGTTCTGGGCTAAATGCTGAATTCGAAGCGCCCAAGAATGAAGGTTAATTTACTGAAAGAGAAATAAAATGTAGGAAATTTGACATTACAGGAAAATTGTCTGCGTTTGTGATCTGCATGCCAAATATTTACGCAAATATTTGTATTCCGAGATGCGTGCTGTGGATGGGCATAAATATGTATGGCAACAGTGCTGATGTGTTTTGAGTTCTTAAAAGGAATCTCATTAAGTTTTATATTTTCGGAAAAAGCAACAAAGGTATTTTGTTGATGGTCTTTTGTTGTTGTTTTTGTGGGTGTTTTGAAGTGCTTCGGTAGATTTTATTTCTACCTTCACTAAAATGAAGCCATTAAAATACATATCACATTGGTCAATTTAGAGAATTCGCATAATGAGTGTGATGCCCAGCTTTGGATTTTATCAAGCAACTCGCGCTAAGTTGTATATCTAAATTTCGGCCAATTAACTCATGCATTTACCAGTCTTTCGGAGCAACGTCCCATAAAATATTTCTTTGTTTAATTTCATCAACAAGCCACATTATTAAATAGACATGCTCAAGTATTTACAAATTTTCCACCATGTTAAAATATTTTCAATTGTTTTCATAATGCAGAATACTGAAAAAATGTCTGTATTCTTTTTTCTAAGTCATTTTTAAAATCGTATATCAATCACATTTCTTTTTCTTATATTTATACTTAAACAAAGGGTTCACGGAGACGCTCAAATACATGCAAATTTTGTCTTACTTTATGCAAAAAAAAAAAAGTTTTTCGCTGCAATAACGTTTTACTTATTTTATTTTGTCCAATTTTCTATATTTTCTGACTTTCATAGCGTTTACATTTCATATAAAAAATGCAATGTATTTATTTCTCAAGGCTTGTGAAATCTTATAGTAAACAATATTTTTACTTAGTTCATACTAAAATATGGGTTACAGGGAGATGCGCAAACTCATGCAAGTTTTCTCCTAGACCTTGACATTTATGGCGTTTACAGTATACTGATAAATTGCATGCAGTTTATTTCAACTAATTCAAGTTAAAATTGCTCTTATAAAATCGTATACTAAACAAACTTCCCTTGCATACAGTTCAAACTGATAATAATTAAAAGGTAAAACAATCAAGTATATACTGTACATGTACATGTTTATACCATTTCATCACTTTTTATTATTAGTAATGTATTACTTTTCAAATGTCAAACTGAAACAAATTTAGTGTTTTTTTTCTCATGTTTTTAAACTAAGCAACTAAACATTATGGTGTTCAACGATTCTACCGAAGTTATTTCGTTACTATTTTTAATGTAACGGTATTTATAAGTTAGCTTTTCACTCTTAATTTTCTAGCCCCACGCGAATAGCTGCATGCAGCTTGATGTTTCCACTAAATTAAAAGCAATCCAAGTAAAGCGCTTAATAAAGCGACAATTCCGCATTATCTTTGATAAGAAAATCTCTTGTCTTCGCCAATTTGATTGATTGTTAAAATTATCTTTCCCGCAGAGGGTGGAAGGGGTTGCTTGTTTATTATTAGACTGGAGGTTAGTACCATTCATCAAATTATCAAACTGATGATCCTCTTACGCAGCAACTCATTATCTCTATATATATTCATCTAAGGAGCAGCGATGCTAAAATGCGGATTTAGATAAAACTCGAATTCCTCCTCCGAATCTGATTTTGATTAATTTTCTGTAATTTGCAGGACACACGTTGCATTAAATACCTTTGATCTAAAACCAAACGAATGTGCATGGTGTATATATCGAAAGAACGGAACAATACGCCAAATTCAATTTTTTCTCTTAGGTTAACTGCTTTCTGTACAGGTTTTAGATACAAAAGGTCTTCTCTACATACGTGTGTTGCTCATCATGCAACCTTTTCTTATGCCCATTTTTTCCTGATTTAATCTTGATTTTAATTGCTTTATGATGCATGAGCTGCCAAGGTGGATCCACTCATTATTGCATCGTGTATACTGTGCATTAACTGCGAAATTTCCGCAGCCTGGATATAGGATGACACGCACTCTATGAGGTTTTTATCGAAATCACAATTGACAAGGAATTAATTAGTCTAGCAATAGATTTGGAGGATATTTAGTTTCCTATCTCGACGAAATTTGTTCGCCGTAATTACGCCCGTGGATAATTTCGGCTTAATTACAAACTAGGAGCAAGTTTTGCCAATGTTAATTTCCTGATTGCTTTACGTGCGATGCTACATACTGGGAGAATCTGGTTTGCTCGAAATATTTTCGCAATTATAGGTTTGAAATTAAATCGCGGTCAAACTTTTGAGAGGATTTGGTGTATGGCTTTCACATCGGTCTGATCAATCATTCACTTAATTTGGCTATGGTCTGTGAATTAAACCAATGCAAATATCCATTGATAGGATTAAGAGACATCTAACTTTAAGTACATGTACAATGGTTTGGCATTTTTAAAATAAGTTTGGTTTAAATAAATTGCTGAATGTATTAAACTGTTACATAGTATACCACTTTGATGAGAAGTTTAATAATTTCTTCACTGCATATTAGACAATGATGATATTGTTTCATACTCTATTAATGTTTGTAATGCTTTATATAATATTTTGATTTTTGAATTATGTTATAATATATAAGTTTTTAAACTTTTGTTAATATAGATTATATTTTAATCTTTTTTATGATTAAACAATTTTATTTATAAACGATGTATGATAAAATTGTTTTTAAATTTCATCCCGTGTATACATTTTAAACTTCTTCTGTAATGCTTGTTTATAATGTAACTTTTTAAAACTTAAATAATTTGATATAATAACTAAAAAGAATCATTAGGAATATTTCAAAAAACGTATAAGGGTATGAATTAAAACTACTTATATATCATATCACATATAATTTATATTAGGATAAATAATGATATATCCTTTTTATCATTTTTTTTTAAATATCCTATTTATTTTTAATAAAATTATATCATTGATATCATGTCATATATTTTTTTTAAATATAATTGAAATATTTGGATATAATTTTATCTTTTAAAAGAAATATAACTAGCCTAAGTCTATATATTTCAAATATATAAACATACCTATTCATATATACCGGTATATATTTTTTGTGGACTATTCCTTTAATATGAAATTCTACCTTTGCGGAGAACTTTTAACTTATGTAATGGATACCTAACATTAAATTTAATGAATGTTGCCAACCTCTTCGCAATATTCGCGAACATTGAAAAGACAATTAAACGTCCATTGGGCCACCGAATGTCGCTTTTAATTTTCCTGCTAGAAGAGAAGTGAAACTTGTAAAATGTTGCTTTAATGAAATAAGTTCTTGTCCACGTCAATTTGCTCGTAACCTTGTGTAAGTGAGTGCCAGCCATTAAGTAAAAGTGTGTATCAACGCAGGGCCGCCTTAACCCATGGTAGGGCCCCAAGGCTTCAAGCTTCTTTGGGCCCCTCGAACACCCCCCCCTCAGTAAAGGGCTATTCAAAAAGGACGTCCATGAAATTTTCCCAAAATTGGACTCCCCCTACCACCTGGCCACATTGTGTCCGGTCAATTAGGTCCGCCCCTCCTCCCCCCTTTCGGACTTTCGAAACTAAAAAATAGTATTCAGAAAATTTTGAAGATTTAGCAAATTTGTACTCGGAAAATGTAAATTTTTTACTCTGAAAAGGTTGATAACTTTGCCAATTTGACCTCAGAATCC
>JAQGBX010002117.1:0-21636 GCA_034698745.1 Megaphyllum sjaelandicum | reverse complement strand
CTTGTCCCTCCTACCTTTACTACTCATTCTGTGGCGGGGAAATTCAAAAGTGAATTCTCTGCTGGAATTCAGCAGACTGCCAAGGGATCTGCTAACGTTAATAAAGACTGTTTCAGTAATTAAAAAGGGACGTTAGTGACGTGCATTTAATTATGCAGTCATAAAGTTGGAATTAATTGCAATGAGCATATTAAATTAGAGCCGTAAAATAACGTTAGTTATTTTACCGAGATCCATTGTAAATTCCTGAGAACCATAGACTTGTTGTTTGTACAATGTGTGAAATGTTGTGAAACATAAACTGAACACATACCAAACATAAATAAAGTAATTAATCCAACCGTTCCCATTAGTTGTATACCAATCACACAGTGTGGCACAAAACATCACCCAACACCAAATATCTCGATCAAACTTGAAGGGCAGAAGAGAGCTATGTAACCAAGCTATGTTTTCATATTTCGTTTATTGCTCTTTGATCAGTCGATAAAGTTTTATATAGATTTGAAATTGGTGTTATGAATAAAAATGTTGAGTGCATAATTCATTGGGAATTAGAGATGGGCTAGCTGAACTGCAGAGCCAAGTTTTGCTTGGAATCGATTACTCGAGATTCACTGACTCGGAAATAATTGCTCTACCATTAATTCGCTATGAAGTACTAGTCCGAGGCTATTGTTGTTTGAGTCGAACTAGATTTATTCAGATTTGAAAATGTTGAAATTCCGAGCTTGAATCACGGCTCGAAAATAGTTGCTCAAACTCGGCATTTCAACACCAAAAAACTCGCTTTGACTCGAAAACTCAACGGAAGTTCAGCTCTCGCACATCTCTATTGGGAATGGGCTGTACATGATGTACTACCATGGTCCTAGGTACATGGAGGCACATGGAGGGGGGATGAGGTTTAGGAAATTAGATGGTTCAACTCCCGCTCCCCACTTCATTGAAAACCTATGCCTACGCCGCCCCTTTGCCCCTCAACGAAAATTTACATCACGTGGTCTTTTCATCGAATCAACAACTCAAATAACGTGTCTACGCAGTTCATTTTTGACAATGTAATGAATTAAATGTCACGTGATATGTGCATGCTCACTAAATATGCATAAGGTCTATGAGCCCTTCAAATTGTACGCGCTTTCTTGCCAATGTTGGAATTATTCACAATCTGCAAGTGGCTTCTATAGATAGCGAAGGCAGTGCGAAGGTACATGTAAATAACTAGTATTTGTGAATATCACAATTTTAAATTTCCCACACATTTATTTTAAGTTTTATTTAAAAAAAACCACAGGGATTTCGAAAAAGCATTGGAAAAATACAAAATGTGCAATTCCTAGTTATATAAAGACACAAATTTTATTTAAAAAATTGTCATTTCATGTCTAAAATCATCTTCAGCAAAATAAATACAGGTTAAAGTTATTGTGCTTTAAGGGGATTTTTTTTTTATTTAATTAGAACAGTTTTAACAATGTTCAATAGGGTATTGGTTCTCCTAAAATGTTTTATTTATAAATGACAATCTTTTTCGTTATTTTACGTCGAAGAATTTCCTCCGTAATTAATTTCCAAGATAATAAATTTCACTAGAAATTTATTTCCACGGGTGTTCTGACGTCGCGTTGATTCGTCATCTGCCCTCGAAATAATATGATGCACTCAGGAGTTTTTCAAACAACCGTTCTATCAATATCATGTTTTTTTCCCCTTGACGTCTGGCTTGTTACGTGATTGAAATCATCGAAAAAATTCTCTTATCGCACTTATCAGAAATTTGGTGTATAAAACTCGTCGATGTTCCGTTCAATAAGTAATATTGATTCGTACCTTTGTTGATTGAACAACAGTAAAAGCCTCTGATTGCGAGCTTTGGTTTGTTAATTTGTCAACAATTTTATATTATTTTCGATCACCGACTCGGCCGTGTAGTATTATCCAGGTAAATATGAGCTCGATATTATTTTTTATTCGTTTCAATTTTCTCAGCGTTACGTTTAGATCGTGTTAAAATATCTTAATCTAATTTTTTTTTGAAAAAAAAAAGCAGGATGAAGATCAGTACGCTTCACATTGTCGTTGGCGTTTTGACCTGTACCACTATCGCCTGTCTTGTCGCCACTATCGTGTTAGCTGTTCAAAGTAAGTAGAAATTTCTACTCACTTTCATGGGATTTTTTATGAAACTTTCCCAAGATTTAAGACGACCTCCATTTTTTTTCAACTCCGACCTCCATTTTTTTTTTTTTTCAAAAAGCGGTTTGCATTTATCATATCATTTTGAACAAGTCAGTTTATTAAAATAAAAACGTGATTTTTAAAAAGGTGGTATTATGTGATACAAAATAATAAGAATCATAATGTCATATGCATATAAATTTTTAATAATATGATTTTATGATGCCTATTATTCTTTTCAAATAACAACACCTTTTTGAAAATATCGTTTTTCATTAAATTGTATTGTTCAATATGATAAGATCCGTGCTTACTTTTATGACGCTTTTATAAAATGTTTTTAATGTTTTTAAGATTATTTAATTAATGTTGTGTTTTTTTTTCAAACCCTCTTTTTACAAAACCATTTTCAGTTTTCTCATATATAAGCCGTTTTTTACGCTTTAGAGTACTGTTTAATGAGTGAAAATAATTTGATTTTTGCGATTGCATTTCTTCATTTTTTACTGGTTTAGATACGTTGTGTTTTTCCAAGCTTGTACAATTAGCTTATTTTTTAATAAATTGCTCTTGTTTCCCAGAGTGGATTTTTTTTTATAATAACATACCATCGTTACATTAAATACGTACATTTTACAACGGATAGAAAGATTGCTCTTAAATTGAATCACTTTTTGTTTTACCAAAAATCATGGTTTCACATTGAAAAGACCTCGTTTCTTTTAATCCTTCAAAATGTTGCATTTATATCCGTCGTTTATCCCAGTTTAAACTAGTTTTAATCCAAATCTCTAAATTAACGAGATAAATGCCGTATAAATGTCTCGATGAAATACATTAGTTTCATCTAGAAGACGATTTACTCCTCGAATTTTGTTTACTTTGAATTCAACATTCTCTTTTTGTTGCAGAGAATGATTTAGAGGACGATAAGGAAGAATTGGAAAAAGAGTTGTCGTCCTTAGTTCCTCCACCAACAACCCGTGCTACCACCAAACCAACACCAGAACCAGATACAGAATCAACGTCAACTCCAGAATCAACATCAACACCAACACCAGTATCTACGCCAACCACAAGAAAATCAACGCCAGCCACAACAAAATCAACATCAACGGCAACGCCAGAATCTACATCATCAGTATCAACGGCAACGCCAGAATCTACATCATCAGTATCAACGGCAACGCCAGAATCAACATCAACCCCAGCCCCAGGCCCAGTCGAATTTAAGGAAGAACTATCACCAGTAGTCGGGGTTCTTCTGAAGACTCACAAGGTTAATTTAAAAGAAAAAGCCAAGTACGCTTAACGCGTTCTTCAGCACATCGTCATTATTTTCGACCATTTTTAGCTGAAATCAATTTTTAAGCGACTATCTGCTATGACCAAAACTTCAACAAGTACTCCTTTTTTTCAAGAGGCAGCGTATTTTTCCCTGGGAGAATAGATACACGCTTACGCCTATTGTTTCAAACCAATTTTCAATAATCTACGTAAAATAATGTTTTTTTTTTAAAAAAAAATCATCGAATGTAATTGCATCCAACTTAATTCTTTACGGGTTCAAAAAGATACGTGATTTTACGTTGTTAATTCCGGTGTTATTTTTGCGTTTATTTATTTTAGTTTGTTCATCAGTTGAAAAATTGTTTGATGCAGCTAAGCTTGTTTGTTCATTTCTCGAAATAGGAGTATATTACGAGGGTTTTATCGTTACAGATATTGCTCTATGACGATCTTCAGTGACGGTATACATGTACGTTCGGGGTATTTTGATTTTTCGCCGCATATTAAATCATTGTTGTCGTCATAATCGTGGGAAATGGCCAGATTGTGTCCATACATCGGATGTAACGAATTTTTCCCCAATAGCGAAATTTCAAATCGAGTTGGGGAGAAAGTTTTTGTCATTGGGTTCTTCCGAGGTTGGACTGGACGATGCGATGTATGCCCACTCGGTATTTATTCGCTCTCAATCCTTCCAACCATTAAATTTACAAAAATAACATGTTTTATTCGTTTTCGTTTTGTTGCGTTCGCTCGACTCTTGTTTATGTTTGGCTAATGCGACAGCGGTTGCCATTGTGACGAAAATCGAAATGCACGTGATCGATTTTTTATGGCATATCGGTTAATTTGCATTGCCCTTCATATCTGGATAATATTGAAACTAGTGATGTATGTTGTTTTCCGTAGCTTAGACATTATCTACCTCTCGGTTGATTAATAAAATAACGTCTCGATATTGCTCGTTGAAAGCTCAGCCGAATCGCATTAATTATCAAGTAGGGACACACTTTCGTGCACCAAAAGTTGATGGTGGAGCAAACGATTAGTCAGCCTTTGATCCTCTTTCAAAACTTGCAGAGTTTTAATCAAGGCTAACGGTAGAAAAGTTGGGTGAAACACTTGGCTGCAGGTGGCACTGTTATTTATTCGAAATAAAAGCGGCATCACTGTTCCTCGATCCTCGAAGGAAAACGCCATGGTGAAATTCACGCAATTACGTGACCGGTGTTGGAATGTGCATGGCTGGGAACCAATTCAATGAGTTCATGCGTGCCATGTGTCATTCTTCGTGTATCCACCTCACAAGTGACTTTTCAATTTAAAGTACGCCTTTCAAGAAAAAAAATGTGGAAACCCATATTTTAGTTTCACACAAATGTCCTTTAGATAACAGGGTTCCCCCCCAAACCTAGAAAACCCGGAATTGTCAGGGAAAAGTGATTTGCATTGAAAAGGTCAGGTAAATTGTCATTTGAAGATGATAAAACAAACGCCACAGTTTTATCTCTCATTAGGCGTAATTCAGAACACCTCCAATTGCACCTCTATTTTGTTAACAGCTGAGTAATGAAGGTCTGATTACACAGTATTAGAAGTGATATTTAGAGGATTCCGAGGATTTGTAACCGTCAAAGATTGCAAAAAAAATTCATTTACAAAGTTGTAAAGCGTTGCAAAACTAGTATAACGTATGTGTTAGCGCCATTGAATTATCAATAGTTACAGTTGAAAATTTCAATTTCTATAATGTCAGCAAACACGCATTGCACGAATGTATGGCAGGAAAACTCGCAATTTTTACTCTGCGTGATACCTAAAATGTCAAAAGTGACGTTGTCATTTATTATTATACAAGTATTTCGCAAATGCATAAATTGCACTAATTTTATAACGTCCTACAATATTCTAATTGGGGCTTTTCCCTATATTTAACGTTAGTTTTATAATTGCACTAACCGAGAATTTGTAGCTCAACGTACGTCACTCGCGATGTGTTTTCTGGACACCTCGTATATGTACAGTAAATGTCACTTCCTGTAAAACTATGCAATTTTACTAATCTACTCATCTGTTACCATATACGCGTATAGTAATTTGAATGGTTCGTATTTATGCTTCATCCTGTAGCGAAAAATACAGCATTCCTTACATCGGAATACAGTACGTCACAGTATTTTCAGTAGGCAGGGAAATTTGTTTTGAAAAATCTGTAAAAGCCAGGAAAAAGTGAGGAAAGTTCAAAATTTGATTTCAGTTGGTATTGGTGGTGGAAGACAACATAGGCGAACCAAAAAGCACACCCATTTTTGTTTCAGTCAAAATTTCATCTATTTAAATACATGTACCGTATATCCATTTAATGGCGCGCATGTTTGAAAAAAAAATGTCTTATCGGTCTATATATGGTTCAGTCGTTCTTAATCTTTTTTAATCGTTTGTTTGTTTTTTCATCTCGATGTAATACGGCACATCGGTTACCCTACTATCTGCCCTAAATTCTTGACATTGACACATACCTATTTTTGATAAGGAGTGTTTCTCGATACAACGCGTCACTTAGTTTCATTTATTAAATTCCATTTGTTTGCCAATTTTTCTCCTTCTTTTCCCCTTTTGTATTTATTTAAGATGATTTCGACGATATACAGTAGACACTATAAATGTACTTTGATTTCTAGTTATCTGACAAGTTGCTATTGGCATTGTTGTTATTGTTATGCACCAGTCGTTATTACGTGACATTACTTATCGCGAATGTGATTCATACTCGATGGAGACGTTTGGTCCTTGTATTTTCGCTATATCTTTGGCTTTATCAGTCTAGAATAGAAATCAAGCAGAAACCAAGTCCTGAAAACATAATGTACAACAACATGTATTGACAGCTGATGAACATTCGACTAGGCAAATTTACCTCTAAATATATTGTGACAGTAAATACATGTAGGCCTAACTCCTAACAAACAAATTTATTTTTTACCCATCGATTTGAGTATCTTTGTGATTGCCAAGAAAATAAACTCTGCAAAATAACTGCAGTATACATGTACATGCTGTAGCACTATACCGGAATGTTAATTTTCGACCCTCCGAGTTACGAACTAAATTGCACATTTCCTCTGTTTTACACGTACTCGTTTTTCTCATACAGTGTGTATTCTTTACACTGTTTTCTTCCGGGACTGGGAGCGTAGAAGTTTCGGAAAAGAAAATGTACATGTACTATATACTGTATTGTTACTGATTTTTGGAATCTCAAACTACTACAGTACAGCTGAATGCAGATTGCATTTTTCTATTTTTAATGCTTTTCCCATTTAGGAACTTTTTATTTTACGAACTTTTTTGTGTTCTGTACAAATCAAATAGAAATTATTTGAATTTTCTTCTAGAAAGTTCTTAAACTTCTTTCGCTACATTCACCTATAATTATTATTTACTTTTAATATACCTAAAAAATTTCAAGATTTTTTTTAATAATGCAAGTTAGTTATTCTGCAATTGTTTTTTTCGATTTTCTTCCGTTACAGGTATTTAATCCTGATATTTGAGGCTCTTATGAAGTTAGCGATGCGTCATCATTGGGGTGCAGTTTAATCGAATTCATTTTTGTGACCTTTGTCTCTTTTTTGTTCAGTATTTCTGCTATTTTTCACGTGTGATAGATTAATCAATTCTCTAATCACTGATTGATAGCAGTGTTGGATCGCGAGTCGTGCTGGTTGGAATTTTGGGACGTGAGTTTCTATAAATACATGCATCTTGCATTATTTCCCTAATTTATGAAGGTAATTAACGTTTGACTTGCTTTCTTAATTAATTTCCGTAAAGTACATTAGCACCTTTTCTTTTCAGTTATACGTTGCATCGATTTTGTTTAAACAGGTACGCTGTATTGTTTTATTATCCCCGATTTCGTTGTAACAGTGCTCTCGAAATTCTCGACTTTCATCCGCATGATTTCTCAACTGTGTGTTAACTATTTTAGCCGATAATTACGAAAATGCTGTATAGTATTTTTACACTTTTAGCCGAATTCTGCTGACTCGGCATCTCACAATAAGCTAGGGTACTCAGGGGAATCGTTGAATTGTGCTCGATTTGGGTGCAATTCAGCAATTATCGCAAATATGCGACATTTTTTTTGTAACAAGATGGTAGCTAGTATATTCGTTAACAAATATACCACATCTCTTTGATCCATCTTGCTTTCCGGAAACAGGAAGTGAAAGCCAATGTTGCCAGACTGTAAATCTATAGCTAAAATATTGCATGCAGTAGTTACATGTACTGTACACAACCTGGCTGTACATATACAAAATTTAAGGTTCATTTTTAAGGGACATCGAAATTCATGACTTTTACACTGACATTTTGGTATTTATATAGTCAAATTTGCCCTATGTATTTTTAAAATTGCAAATATTTACATGTACATCCAGTGGCGGATCTATACTATTAAGCAGACGAGGCCCCCGAAATCTTAAAAAATGATAAACATTTGGTTTATTGAGGTATTTTGAACGTTTTACTTGTCCAAATCACGCCTTTGCCATTTCACACGCTATAGTGTCACTTTTCATGTCATTTTCAAAGTACCTGAAAAAAGATGAAATTTTCTAGCCATAAATTAAGGTACGGTATATACATATTCATATAATATAATGGATTTACCCTTTCCAGTAAGGAAAAATATTTCATTAATTAAATTTTCAAATTTTCCACGTTTTCATGTATGAATTTTGCGAAATTTATATGTTTTAATTGGTCAGTTATGCAATTTTCAACGTTTTCATTGGTCAATTTTGTAAGATTTTCCACGTTTTTGTATTGTGATATTTTAGATAACCTAACGTAGCAGTTTTAATCAAAATCTGAGATGTATTTGTTGAATGTCTAATGTTGTTTGTTGCGATTGGGTCCCCATAACATTTCAGACTTCAGGGCCACACGATTGTACAATGTAGATCCGCTACTGTTTACTTCAGAATCAGTTTTGTGACACTAGATGTGACAGTATAGATTTGTTTACAAGTAAAATAAATGTCTTGTCCAAATTATGCATTTTTGTAGTGCCGGCTCACAAGCTCTACTGTTTTACGTCAATAGGCATCAGATTTCTCATCCAGTTGCAATCTGCTATGTCGGATAAAATTATTAACCTTGATTTCCTTTTAAATTTTGATGCGATTCGTTCCGATTGTTTCCATGGTGTGACTTTGATACGATGCCTTTGCTTATCATTTTTGCGCGAATTTTCTCAGTTTTTCCTTACTTAGCCCTTCGTAATCTGCAGAGTGACGATTCATTTTTATAAAACGGTTTTTTAATTCGTGCCAAAGCTCCATATAATCGCTTTTCTAAGGCATTTAAGTATAGGCGAGTTAAGTTAGCCATAATCAGTTCGATTTGATTTCATTCTCTAGTAATTCAGCCACAATTGCCCGAAAATGTCTATGGATATCGAAGATAGCCGAACCAATTTATTGGCCGGGTAAGTGTTAACTGAATGCGCGATTTCTCATTTAAATTTGGTTTTCAGGTTTTCTTAAAAGCGTCATTACGAAGACCATTTCAGACAAAAATTGTGCCAACGAATTATAACTTGTCTCCTAATTCGCGTCGTCTTACATCTTAGATTTCATTGTCAAGAAAGTCTAAAAATCATTCTGGAAATTCTCAAGATATCTACATTATAGGACGAGCTGGGATATCGAACTAAAATTCTAGGCGCCATTTTGTTATAGCATGTATCGGGCGTCGTAACAGCTTTGGGCTTAATATAATTTTTTAAAAATATTATCATCTCTTGTTTTTCCTTAGATTCGAGCATAAAAGGACGATGCTGGTCATAGTGTCCGTCGTATTGGGTTGCGCCACTTTCGCCTGTCTCGTTTCTACCATTGTGCTTGCCGTCCAAAGTAAGCGTAATAAATTGATCAATAATTAATTGATCTTCTGAGATCAACTAAGCCCAATTTTCTTAGATTTATCTTATTTTATGTAATTTTATAAAAGTTATCCCTAAGAAGTATGTTCTATATCTCAAAATATTCCGCGCTTTTTTGGATGTTAATTTTTTACAGTTACTCTTTGAATTTCTAAAATAAAATGACCAAATATCCTGAAATAATTCACAAAAATTTGCGCAGAATTGAAATTTGATTTAATTAAATTATTTTTTAATAAAATTTATCTTACTTTTTAATTTCTAATGTAAAGTGGAATTTTTTTTTCCACATACAAATATGTACCGGTATAACGTACCTTACATGGGGGTACGTGCTATTTGCAAAGTGTTTTTATAAATATATTTACAATAAATCCGCATATTTTCTCCTAAATGTACTATATTTTGTCAAGCATTTCTTAAACATTTCCAATTTTTGTCGAACATTGCCCTGTTTGTATTTTATATCTCTTAAATATTATATAACGTAAAACAAATAATATCCTGTTTTAGCCAAATATTTCCTCTAAATTTACTGTTTTTCAATCAGGAATTCGTATCCAATTCTTTATCCTATAGAGATTTCTTTAAATTTCCCATTTTTTAACAGTTGTTTCCGTGCATATCCTATAAATTCGTCTGCTAAATTACAATATTGCCTTTTGATGATGCCCCGTAAACTAAAATCAATTTGTAATGTTATTTATTGACAGAGGCTCAGTTACAGGACGAAATTAAAAATTACACTGATCGGCCGACTGAACCCCCCACTACCTCAACGAGTAGTTCATCAGTGGCAACTACATCCACAGCACCTACGACCGCTAGGCAAACTACAGCACCCACAACCGCTAAACCTACTACAGCACCCACGACTGCTAAACCTACTACAGCACCCACGACCGCTAAAGTTACTACAGCACCCACGACTGCTAAACCTACTACAGCACACACGACCGCTAAACCTACTACAGCACCCACGACCGCTAAACCTACTACAGCACCCACGACCGCTAAACTTACTACAGCACCCACAACGACAACAACAACAACTACACTTACCACGACAACTTCCACCTCAACATCGAGTGCACCCACGACAACCTCAGTTGGGACAGAGATACCAAAATCAAGTAGTTCAAGTACAAATCCATAGTGATAAAACCACTAGTGTAGGAATTAAACTGGTGTAACGTTACAATTCAAAACGAGAGAAAAAGTGAAAAAAGGGTAATGAATATACATTAAACATATTGTATATAGCAAACCCATTTCACATTTTACTTCCAATTCTCCCTTTCAAAATGAGTACTTGTATTCTAGAATCAAGATAGGGGATTTTTGCATCGGTATAATGGCATTTTCTCGATTGCTTTTATTTATAAATAAATTAATGGTGTATTTCAAAAGTAATTTAAAAAAAACATTACGAGCTAGCCTATTTTATGATAAGCGTAAATGATGGGACAGCTGGGTTGCCCCATCTTTTATGGAATACCATGTACATTTCATTATTATTGGGCAAACTTTACGAATTGAAATTTGGAAAGTTTTCCGAAGAAAACTTTAATTTAGAGGAGTATTTTCCAAATATTTATAGCGACGAATACCATATACAGTGTAGTTTAGTTAAAAATTTAGTTTTTCTTAAATTTCAGATAAATTTTTAACACGCAATAATATGGTAAGATTTCTAATTTTTGTACGGTGTGTGATGCCAATCTAAACTCTTTTATGTTACCCTATTATTCCTTTTTAATGCTAAGATATCATTCCCATGTTTGATCTTCACACTCTTTTCTTATTTTTCTTTCTCTGTTCGAGGATCGTTCATGATTCGCTAATCGTTTATCCCCATTAATCTTCAGTTTCTAAGATCCTATCAAGAGACCGTCAAATTGGAGGAAATTGCGATTGTATCACTTGTACATGTATATGTATATTTATAATTGCACCAGAGCTGTTGTGGATATTTTTAGTTTTTTTGGGGAGGAAATGTAGTTGCCGTGATTTAGGCATTGTTATCCATTCGTTATGAGTGAAATCATATTTCGTAATTAATTGGAATCATTAAATAGTACTTATTTTTGTAACTATGAGTTGGAATTTATTTAAAGATGCTTTCAATTAGCATTTTTTTTTATTTTGTAAGATAAATAGCTATAGAATGTTTAGCGCGTATTTATAACAAATAGTAAAATCTATCGTAAAATCGATGAATTGGTAGCATGCATGATCTACGATTTGATGGACTCGTTTGAATAGGTTGCCAAAATCGTTTGAATAGGTTGCCAATATCGCTGTAAACGTCGACATGAAGTCGACGTTTACAGCGAATCATGGCTGAATTAAATGTAAAGTTCTTGGGGGGAATCTTGGCTGTATTGCATTGAATCATTGTTGCATAATCTGTCGATAATTTTGATAAAATACTGATGTGCTCAATTGAATGTTTTAAACGACACAAATGCGGCATCATTTGCTTTATCAGATCATTAGAACATCTAATCTCTCACTAAAAAACAGTCCCGCGCAGGTGCAGAAAGTATTGTTCGCACATGGCATGCGAAGCATACTGTATGTAGTGGGAAACGCAATCTGACATAAAGTTGAAGGATTATCAACGTAAAATCTAAAAGATAAGGCTATTAACATTAGGGGTACTCAGACAGAAGCTTTACGAATCGTATTTAATTGGCAGCCATGGAGTCACATGTGAAAAATCTACATCTCTCATAGGTTTGCACATTCGTTTTACTCGAGTGATTTCACAATTCGTTAAGCTTCTGAGTATCACTAAAAAGGTCTTAAAAATATATATAGGCATTGAAAACGAAAAATGCAATTTACATTCACCCTTATAATGTTATAGGCAGGTTATGTTTGAGTTTAAAAAAATATCTCTAACAACAACCCTTTGCCAACCCATTTTGAGAAATTCTCCGTTACCTAATGGAACAAAAAAAAAACCACCATATATCCCCTTGTACTATGAGTTCATAAAAAAGAAATACACGTATCTAATTGTAGTTCGTAACGTTTGCTCGTAATCGATTGTTCATCATGGTAATTGTATAGCTTCGAAGCTGACCGAATTATCTCTGCTAATTCTGTTTACGAAGTAAATATTTTGTTACTATTTAATAATTGTTATATTTTACATGTAAAATTCTTGGTATATGGTATGTAAAAAAACATGTATGCTACATGTAAACTGCATGTACAGTATATACAACAACCATTAATGTATGGTTGCTGATTCACGCAATAGTTTTATGAGATTTCGGCAACAAATTTCGGCCTAAGTGACAGGAGCACATGCATGCAGTACGTACTGAAGGTACTCAGACTTTAAGAATTGTACTTTGATAGCCGGGTAGAGACGTGTGCAAAAGGGTGGGCAGTAGCCTACATGTTTTGAACCAATTACATGTAGGTTGTCGATTTTGAGCAAGTGCATGTTGAGCATGACTGCATGCCAAAGTACGATTCGTAATGCTTGGGCATCAATCGACACATTCTTTGTTTGCGAAACAATTTAAGCTGCCAGGCAGCTAGAGGGTCAATCAATGGCGAATGAGGGTAATATTGATTTTTATTTCATAATTATGGTAATAAAGATGCATGGACTACAGCAACATATCTACTAATGCATTTTGTGCAACTTCTAGTGCTACACTGCTAGATGCTGCTCTACGTCTGCATGCAGGAAGTTAAAAAATGAAGAGAAAGCAGCAACTGCAACAGTGGCCTTAGTTCCTAGGCCTAAACTATACTCGTTTGTTGAATTTTGTTCTTACGCAGTACAATTGGCCGAAATATGGTCAGTATAAACATGGCGGAGGAGTGTCAACTTTTATTCGCGAAATCGCCTTTGTGCATGTGAACGGACTTTTAATGCATGTTGATAAACGCGCCGATAAAACGCATCAAGAATGTAGATTTCAGCCGCGCTCAACTCACTAACCTTGACTCGATTAATTAACTCTTCTTTATTTCAATAATTAATGCGCCGTTATAATGAATTAAAAGAGGGCGCTGCGCATTTCGCTACCGTGTAGCAACAGGTGGCGCAAAGGTCGACGTTCGAATTTGTCGGAATGAACGTTCCATTCGAAGTTCTCGGAGAAAAAAAACAACACGCGTACGTTCCATTCCAATATTCACGTTCCATTTCCAATCATCGCGAAATCTTAGCACTCTTAGCACGTATAAATTCGCCAATACAGACTTGTAAGTGAACATTGAAATGGACGAGAAAAAAAAAAACTTGAAGCCGATGGCGGGAGTTTTTGTTAACTAGAGTGAAACGATCAAACAGCTGGGGAAAACCATGGGATTTTTAAGCAATGAGATACGACGCATGAATTGGAAATGTTTTATGAAGTGAGTATGTGTTATGATAGACCAGGCCTCGAACAATCCTTTTCAACGACTGTAGCTCGCGTGTTACGTTGTTTTTTTTATTCATTTTTCATTTCTCTTCATTTATTTCAGCCTATTGTATCCAGCGCGGACGAGCGGATGGACTGGCATTATTTGCATCCTAACATAATAACCTGGTTTTTGCAATAGAGCTATGAAAAATTCATCTTTGTTCTCTCTCGCTCTGTTCAGCGCGTCACCTTCTCCTCTACATTCTTCACAATTCACATATTCGTTATTATGAAATAGCAGAAATATTGTAGTCGGCGGAGTGTGAACCCAATTTTTCGAGGTGAATATACGCGTGGATCTCGCCTGCACCGCATTCAGTTGGACGAACTTTACTATAGAAACCAGACAGAAATTTCATTAAAATTGCTCATAAGTTGCATTATTAGGCTATATAGCAGCCTACACGGGTGGGCTGTCCCGCGCACGTGTGTGTTTTGCGTGTCTAGCATCCCTCATCCTGCTCATGAAACAATTTGAAACACGCGTGGACGAGGACTGTATACGAGAAGTACTTGGAGAAAAAACAGTGGAAACCTCACCCTCCAAGTGATCTTGCGGAAAACGCAGCGGTGACGAAAGTAAATCTGAACTGTAGACGAGGATTTCTGCTTAAAAGTTTGTCATGGAAACTCCGGCAGATTCACCGAAATTTCCAGCGAAAACGTGCCGTTTGGAACTGCAGAATGGTAAGTACACGATTTTTTTTTTTGTTAATTTCAATCGGCTCGTTGCAGTCCGTTCATTTTTTTTAATGACAGCTGATCATACTGGAAGTTGTTTTAATTACACGTTAAAGCCTGATTAGCTCTTAATTGGCTTGAACTTTGGCTCGCTAATCGCTGGCTAGAGGGGTGGGTTATTAAGTGATTAAAATCGATCAACGTTATCTATTGTTCAATTATAAATACATGTATAGGTGTGAAGCTGTGAATTGACTTAATTGCAAAAAAGATATTTGCCAATTATAAATTAAAAGGTCATTGATAAATGATTAAATTTAAGCGGAGTTGAACTGTTTATAAACTTTTAAGAATTGACGTTGACTCGCTGCGATGTAAATGATGCCAATTGGTGATTTGAAGGTCAACCATTAAAAATAATTGGAGGTTTATTGCAATTGAACTTTCCATTATTATTTAACCCAAAGAATTGTCTCTTCTTGTTTCCTTTGCATATACAGTATTTGGATTGAAAGTGTGCTGTATCACTGCATATCCTTTGACCTCGAATCTTGACTCGCTAAACCTTAAATTTGGGTCTACGTCTCCTTTCATTTGAGATTGATCTCAGACTCAAGTGCGGGTTACAGGTTCAATAAGCAACACATAATGCGTGTTTTTCACCGATTAATTTTAATTAGGTGTGGTGCGTTGAACTAGGGCATTGTGTTTGAACTTATCTCGTTACAAAAATAACTGCTTCTAAGAAGAACTGGATGCTTATCTCTTTTGGTTTTCACTTTTGTTTGCTGTTTTATATGCAGTTTACATAAAATTAGACGGCTTTTATCTTTTATTTTTCTTGAATTGTTATTCCGAAAGACGTGAAGGGTAAGCGAAGGATAGGGCATTATACGTTCGTACATGCCTATTTTTTATGAAGAGAAATGTCAGATCAATGTCACTACTCTCGAGAAAAAAAAACAAAAAAAAAACTTCATCTTATTTGAACTTAAGAGATAATTGGGGGGTATTCGAACCTCGATAATGTAATTATACACGTATACATGTACGTCTGAAAATCCGTTATAAATAACCTGTTTAAAAAAAATAGCATATCGATTTTGAACCCAGCTCCACATTGTACAGAACGTCTGTATACAGACAAAACACGAAATTCGGTCACTTTATGCGGCAAGTATTGAACTGGATTTATTTTGAGTTGACAAAATCATTGTTTCCATGATTTATTGGGCGAGTCGGAACCGCACGTGTCAGGATAAAAGCGTCCGTTTATAAATCAGATGAACGGCTGATAATTATATGCTTTTATTCCACAATTATTTTTAGAATAAATTTGAATAATACATATTATTTTATGTATATACGGTACATAATCATCTCGACATAACATCCCTGGTATAGCGCCACCCATACTGTCAGTAGCGTACAAGTATATGAGGTTTTCGTTTGGTTTTGGCACTACTTGTATACATACATGTATGTAATGTATATTCTCATTTGCGTAAATAGTCACGGGCAAAAGTATATTTTACATGAGTGCACCGTACGGTGACGTGAGTCATTTGTGAGGAGCACCAGGTATACACGAATAGATTAGCAATCAAGGAAATTTCCGGATAATAATCTAATTGTCGGTTTTGTCGTCACGATCAATAGCCCATAGACAATTTATTCCGGCCTTCAATTTACGGTTTTCCACGTGCAAATTTCTAAATAACGAGTTTCTTTTGACGTTTCGCGAGATGGCAACTTTACAGGATCGATGAATTCGAGATAAAATTTAAAAATATAATTAGCCATAAAATATATGTCGCATACATGTACCGGATAGCCGTGGATTTCAAATTCGCTATAGCGGACGGAAAGGCTGCGCATGTTTTGCGCGTATAAATTTATCGTAAAAACAACAAAAAATCAAACCGTGACATTCATTTTAATTGATGATTGTTTTTTAGCCTAACGTGGCCATGCAAATTCTCACTAAAAAAAATGTGAGGCTTCCTAGACTGCAGTATGCGCGTAACGAGATCGACATTTAAAATGTATGAATAATTATAAACACTAATTAGTGTCTGCACTCAAAGGACATCCACATTTGTTCGCTACATTTTAATTCAAAATACAAAGGTTCGAATTTGTCAGAAACCGATTGAACACTTATACAACCGCATGCATGTCTGGAATTTGTTAGCGTCTAATATATACATGCATATACTGCATTTGTTTTAATTTGTCAACGTTCATTGAGGAAATGGATGATCCAAATCTGTGAGGCTGAGGAAACGAAACTGACCATTCTATTTACTTATAGTCGTTAATATCTCCTGATCATTGTTCATGGCTAATACCGATCAACAATCGTCCCACTTCGTCCGAAATCCAGGAACCTTTCCTATATAAACATGATGTACCTTGCATGTACCATGATAAACCTTTATGTACAACCTTGTTTAGTCAATGGCATGTCATCCCTTAATATATCAATCCAAAAAATGCTTAAATTTGATTTGAAATTGTCGATGCTTTCATGGGCCATGGGAGGTCTATGCTAATTGAAGTTATAATCTAAAATGCTATCATTTAAAAGTGAAATCTTGTTTCGATAACCCAATAACTTTCTCGAATTAAAATATTTATGGGCAAACACAGCTGACACGGATATAAACGCTTTAGTGCGACCTAGCAAGGCGTAAAAATTGAAGTACGCTTGACATCAATGCAATTTTTACGTTCAATAGTTCGTAACCGAGTATGAGTGTGCACTCGAAACAATGGGCAATAAGCGAGACAAGAAAGACTTGGGAAGGAAAGTTTTGCACTCTTTATTTAATTGCCGCATTTTTAAGTTTGAATCACGGGTTAACAACGCCATGATAATCACTCGTATTCCCGTCCGGAAAATGTTAGTATTAGGTTCGCTTTAATGCACCGATCGCGACATTGCGCTGATTTATTTTTTGTGCAATATCGTTTATTTTGCTCTATTAAGTCGCTTCCCAACGCTTTTTATACAGCTTATATTGGCTCAATTAGATCTTGTCACGGAATAATGCGTTTAATTTGTTTAATGTTTCGTTTGTTTTGTATTGTACGCCGAATCAAGTCTTGGGTAAGAACACATTGAATGCTTATTGCAGGAGCTTACCACTGCGTAGGCTACAAGGTGAGGCATACGTCTGTAGTCTTGTTGCGCCTGCAATAAGCATTCTGTGTGTCTTACCCATATGTACCACTAATATCACAACCGAATCCATCTCAGCACGTTCAGTCCATAGATTATACAGTATTTTTGTTTATTGCTTGATCCGAAAATAGACTTATGTCTCACCTTGTAGTTGTACGCAGAGTGGTAAGCGCCTGCAATAAGCATTGCTCCAAAAAGTTGCATCCGGGGCTACGTCGTCCATATATGAAATGCATCTGCTTTTTATTCGTAAAACTGTTTTCCTTATTGTTTATATTTGTTCACTTCAATTCAATATGGGCGGTTTCGGATGAATCAAATGCAAGTTTTTTCTTCTGTATACATGCAGTATTCTCATGGGCGCAAAGGGAGACGAGTTGATAACCATATTTTTGTATAGCGTGTAAACGTGGATTTCAAATTATACACCCTACCGTTTATAAATAATGAAAACAAAATAATTAAATAATAGCTTTAGAAAATGTACATGTGTTCTTATTCTTGCTTGATTCTTTTGATTTTTCTTTAATTCCATAGAGAAGCTAGGTTAACATACTGTACAATACATACTCTTTTGAAATGGAAACGGCTTTGTGATTTTTAATTGCATTAGTAATATTCAAAAATAGAGCAGAATTAAAAAAGAATAACCTGATAAATGCGTTCTTTTTTCTACATTCGTTATTTTATTTACAACCCCATTACTAAAGTGGACATATGATTTAATGAGTCAGAAGCGGCGTTATGAATAAATTTCATTTGATACGCGATTTATGAGAGGATTTCCCACGCACCCTGTAGGTCACTCGTCATTGTTTCTTCGTGCTCAATTTTGCCGTTGTTTTAAAAACGAAATGAACATTCTCATTAAACAACAATAAAACATCAAGACGGTGTCTGAGCACCTTGCAATCATCTCTAGATACGCCACTAATTAAGGCGTTGGGAGGAAGTGAGGAACCTCCAAAATCAGGAACTCCCTTCAGACAAGGTTCATACACGTTGCATTTTTTTTTCACTCAAAAAATGCATTTTAATCAAGGATTTCGAGGGGAACGAGTATCTCATGTAAATGAATCTCCAATTCCGAAAATAAAATTATGTAAAGGATTTGAAACGGTCGGTTGCGCAGACCTCCGTTAAATGTATATAATAACGGAGATTAAGGCTCGTTTCAACGAGCGATAACAATTGAAATTGCTCTATCGCATCTGAATCGCTAAATAAATGCAAGGCTATAGGCATGCACGTTATCTAGGTCTGTACCTGTTCCGTTATTGGGAAATCCGGATAAAGAAATGAAAACAAAATGCATTTCCGATGTTGTTTACTTCTTTATTACCACAGGTAATACTGAATATAGCAATTAAAGGAGACCTCAATCTCAGAAGGAAACGTTCCTTTCCACTGCATATACATATACAGTAATAGGTGTCAATACTGCTTAATTTGCTTCAGTAGATTAGCAATTTGGACACGTGGTTTCCAAATACCATGCTTAGTCGCAAGGCTTTTGTAAGCATGCAGATTCCGAGCAGTTCGAAATTGTTGTTTTGCAGCAGGACTAGTCAACAAAATTATCACAATGCAACTGAAATGTATTTATTTCATTAGCGGCACACCATGAGTTATTAACAATTCAATTAACATATGTAAATATTTATTAGTTCACTAAAAATGACGTCATTATGTGTCATATCATATGTATTGGAGCAATGTTTTGTCGGAGAAACATACCAGGTGTTTGCAGTGACAATAAATGACAGTTATTTTAAATGCAGTGACATTATTCATGACTCTGTAAAGGGAAAATACTCCGAATATGACTAACTAAAATAAGGAAAATGAGCAATTGTTGTACTGAATATCCACGTGCTTTTATAAATAGGTATAAACAGCTGTGAAAGAATGGAAGAATTTTGACAAATGCGAAACAGGGTTTTTATGAAAGCTTCCAATTATATTCAAACAAGTGTTTTTTGAGGGATCATTACAGTTTTCCGTTTCTTGAGGTGAACCACTTGGTCACGCCTCATTAACCAAAATTATTTACAGTAAACTGTATAATATGCATGTTTGATTAATTCGCTTTGCACATACTGTATACACAGTATAGTATATGCACGTACATGAACATGCATTATATGCGAAGTTTAAATTTTTGGCATCGCTCTGAAATTTATTTTTGGAAAGAAAATGAAGCAAAAATATTATTTTAAGCACATTGTCATTGATGTATTTGAGTAGGGAACGTTTTGAAAATGTGTTGTATACAGTATAACTTTTAACACACCTTTGTCTGCATCCATGGTACGATTTCTGAGGCTCTGGGTCATAGATTCAGAGTGCTACGAAACGTACCGCACGAGTGGCAATTACATTTACTAATGCTGTAATTAGCGTAACTTTTTGGCAAAACGAGTTTGTTGCAAAAAAAGCGAGGAAAAATTGTGCACGTCATATTGTTTCGGGTCAGTAACCTTAGTCTATTATGTAATTGTTTTATAGTCAAAATACGGAATTTCTATATAGGTCTTTGGGCACGCGAATATATCGAGGAGTTGAAATTGCATTTTTTTTTTTTTTTTTTTTTTTGGGAGGGGGAGGATACATCTTTTGAACGAAACGAAGTTGGCATGAGCTAAAAGCGGTCAGCCCCTAGATTTATGAGTTTTTGCGAGGTAGTAATATTAATAATTATGATGTGCTATATGTACGTACTAAATCACACGTGTATACGTATAGGCTTAAGGAATTTTCAATTAAAGCGATTAATTATGTGTTCGGATGATTCTGCGAATGCAAGTATATAGGCGTGATTGTTAAGTCAACATAAACGTTCGAGAAAACGACTTGCGAAAAAGGGGTGCAGACACCAATAAAAATGAATCGTATACTACACATGTAGCTCGGATCTCTTTTCATTAAACACTTTATTTTAACCAAATTAATTATGTTAAATTTGCAATTACATATACTTCTCACTCGAGAATAACTACTGTATTTGTGAGACATGCAATAGCGGAACTCAGACAGAAGCTTGGCGAATTTTACTTTGGCAGTCGTGTGAAAAAGGATTGCATTTAATGAGTTAAAAACAGCGATAATATTGAAGACATTTTTAAACGAATTAGCGTGTCAATTTTTTACACAAGACATGACTGTCGAAGTACAATTCGTAAAACTTTTGTCTGAATACCCTAATGTACGTATCAATGATTATAGGAGACTTCAGTATACCTCAATATCCTAGGTTGAATTAACCGGATTAAAGCTGACCATTCTGAAACAATTGAAAAAAAATTATTTTAATTTGAAATTAACGCGTGATAATTTTTTTTAAATCTGATATTCCTGATCTCTAGTTATTTCCTTTCGTTATCGTGATATAAATACAATATCGAAAATATTTAATTTTAAGCCAAAAACGCAATTTACGAGCGACCGCTAGGTGTCTATAGATAACTTTCAGCTCTTGGGCGTGGCTAATGTGGCTCAATCTACATTGTGGGCGGGTTGTGGGATACATGAATCTGAGAATCGTGGCTCAATCATTCTAAAAAATGCCCCATTATACAGTACTTTATTATCTTTATACTATAACTTATCCATGAATAGATTTTTTAACCGAAAGTATATATATTTAGATGTTGTTTTGCCCCAAGAAATCAACAAAAATTGTTTGAACGTCTCGTTTATTTCTGAAATAAATGGAATGAATGTGCCTGCACGTGCAATTTATTGCCATTATGAAGTACCCCCAAATGTTTGTTCTGTTCGGAGCCAGCACGCGTCGTCTGCTTGTGAAAGTTATCTTTAGGATACCCTATAACCCAGCTGATAAATCCCATGAATGGGACCCATTGTGAATGGGATTATGGAACAGCGGGACCCATAGCAATGGGTCC
>JAQGBX010002116.1:0-21637 GCA_034698745.1 Megaphyllum sjaelandicum | reverse complement strand
GGGAAAATCACGGAAATTAGATGTCTAATTTCGGTAGAAACCCTGAACTTAAAAATGAGGTGTTATCTTTTAATTTTTATGGTCATGGAAAAATGCAAAAATGACCTGGAAAAACCTTAAATGTCAGGGAATTTTATTTTTAAAAAAAATGTGGGAACCCTGAATGAACACTTTAAAACATGTCTGAAAACGACGTCATTTTTGGTCATTTTTTTTTTTAAAAAATGACCACTCTAAAACATGTCAGAAAACGACGTCATTTTTTGGTCATTATTTTCTGGAAAAAATGACCGCTACAAAACGCGCCAGAAAATGACGTCATTTTTTGGTAATTATTTTTTTTTAAAATGACCACTACAAAACGCGTCAGAAAATGACGTCATTTTTTTGGTCATTTTTCTCAGTAAAATGACAACTATAAAACACGTCAGAAACCGACTTCATATTTGATTGAGTAATTTGGTTATTATTTCTTGGGAAAATGACCACTGAAAACGACGTAACTAGAACATAACGACGTTTTCATTTGGTCATGTCTTTTTTTGAAAATGGTAAATTTAAAATGGTAATTTTAGAAAGAATGACCAATGGGCAAAATAGAAATTTGCATTTGCAATGCACATGCAAAAATTGGTATTTCATTGGAAAATTGGACAATATTTGCTTTTTTTCCGTTCATAAAAAGTATAAGGATTCTGCCGTTGCGTCTAAGTAAATCTTAAAGACTACGCCCTGAAACGACCCTACAAATTGTCAGGTAACTTTTAATTTCGTTGTAATCTATTTTTAAAACTATTTTGTAAGTCTCCATACTTTTTACGTTTTTAATACATGCACTTTACCTCTTGTTTTCGCTGTGAAAATATGCAGTACATGTAGCCCAAAATGGCGATTTATTTTCACAGTGAAAAGTAAACAAATTGAATGTTGGAAACATCTTTGAAGAATAATAGTGCTTAGTTTTTAAGGTGCAAGCAGAGCAAGGTGTGAATATATGGAAACTTACAAAAAATACATTGTAATACAAATTAAAAATTACCTGCAAATTATTAGGTATAATTATGCTCAAAAACAGTATAGCTTCTTTATCTACTTAGTTTCTTGATTTTTTCCCACTTTGTAGACAATTGCATTGAAATTTTTGTTTAACTGTTTATTCCTAAATAAAAGGTAACATTTCATTTTGTATTATATTTTTCATTTATTATTCCTTGTAGCAAGATGACCAAGAAGTGACAGCAGCAAATCATGCTAAATGATTACACCGTTTATTGATTCGCAAGACATCATTTGCAAGTCAAAGAAATCATCATTTTCTGGTCATAAAGATGTCATTTTTTGGTAAGAAAACCTCATTTATTGATACAAAAATCTCATTTATCGGTAAAAACCCTCAGATTTCAGTTTTGGTCAATCAGACCAGAAATTGAAATCTTTATGACCAATGAATGAGGCTTTTTTACTAATGAGAATTTAGTATCAATAAATGTGGGGTTCTTTTACAAAAAATGACGTCTTTTTGACCAAAAAAAAGTCCTGTCATATATGACTAAAATATGACGTCACTATGTCCTACTTTTTGGTCAAAAAGACGTCATAAATGACCAATAAATTACGTCAGTTTTTTTGGTCAAAAAAACATCTTTATAACAAAAGACAATGACGTCTTTTTGACCAAAAAGTAGGGACATATGACGTCATTTTGTGGTCATAAATGACGTATTTATGACGTCCAAAACTGACGTCATTTTTTGGTCATCCTGCTACGTGAGTACTTTTCTCATAGTATGGGAGTGAGAGGCCGACCGTAAGAGAGGCACAAAAACTAGTAATTAAACGTGATTCACGCCTGAAGATTTGCAAAACGTAAGTCTAGCACACCAAAATGTACTCTTGAAGCCAAAAAATTTATTGACAAGATCTATAATTGAATTTTTCAAAAATCTTTTAACGACATTTTGACTTATTGGACTAACATAAGGGGCGTGGTCTGTCGTAAGAGAGACATGCCACAACAAAATGTAGTAGACCTTAAATGTCCAAAACTTGCAAAAATTCAGAAGAATACATGTTTATTGAAAATCGTGCAAAAATAGAATTTTAAACGAACTTGAATCATTTTCTCAAGACCTAATGTAGAGCATTTTGAATCCAACAAACCCGTAAGTCGTGTTAACGACTAATGATTCATAAAGATCAAGCTACAAGTAGATTAGTTATGAACTTTTATTTGGTTCGGTATCCCTTGGGAAAGTAACATGCTCACAAGAATCAATTTGGAAATCGCAAATGCAGGACACATTTGTTCAAGATTATCAATGAAAGAAATTCGATTTTGCGATTAAGAAGAGGTAAAAATGCTTCTAAACATTAAAAATAACGAACAATAAGGTGCTAACAAACGATTAATAAAACCTTAACTTGAGCAATCTCAATAGGGCGACACTTGCGGGATAAAAGTTAGCAACAAGAATTGGTGTTCTTAAGCAAGTCCTGGCTGTACACCGCACCCACTTTCATTGGTTCGCGGGCACTGTGAACTAGATTCATGTCCATGCTTGGCATATACGTGTATCTCGGATGTAAGGTTCCTGGTCGAGTCGTAGTCCCTTTCCAGGGCCATGATGGATTTGGATCCCCGAGAAAGTAGTCGTGGGTTTAAGGTCCATGATGTCACAGATACCTATCAGTCTGTGTATTATGTCATCTAAAGCATGTCTATTCCTCGCAAAAACCGACAAGTTTTTGCACCACTGAATCATAATGGTAAATAAATCAGCCTATATCAACATATGAGAAAACAACAAGAAAACCTTACAGAAACCAAGTAAACAAACAGTTTATAGTGACAAGAAAAACCAAAAAGTTAGCATTTTTTATGGCTGGCACTAAAATTTACGCCTACTGGTAAGACCAGACATGCGGTCAGCTGTTGTTTAAAAATAGCGGGGAGAATCCCGCATTTTTGGCTACGTTAGTTATAAGAATGACATTTTCTCCGCCAATAAAATTAATGATACAGTGTCATTATAAGCCACCACCATTAAATCGATGAAATATAAAGTTCGCCTTACAAAGTCCTGCCCCGGACCATTTTTCAGAGCTTCTTGTTTGTATCTCTTTGTACGGCATTTAGCCAGTCAGAGTGCGCCATTTTAGACCTTACATTTTTTAATGAGCAATTGCATACTGTCCAGAAAACGGTACACAAAATACGCATTCGCACCGTCGGTGCTTGAGTGGCTCTATTGAGCAGGTTTTTAAGTCACGATATGATTCAAGACATAAAGAAGGCACTGCACATAGCACTTAGGACCAAGCTGTGATTTCCGATGTCTTGGTAATAGTCATAGCTACTTCCAAGATCAGCTATATCAAAAACTCGGACCATGATGAAAAGAGATTGTTGTGTAAAAGAATATATGCTTTCAGGGCATCCGAGAAGTTTATCTTCTAGGGAATGAGAAGGATGTGGATCTTCCGGTCTCGATGAAGGCATGTTGACCAGTTTCTCAGATCACCACACAAAAGGCTGGGCAACTATAGTATGTTTGGAACTACGTCTAATCTAAGATTTTAGGAACATTATATGGCTTTTAGTTGTCTATTGATTTATGTGATTGGCATGAGGGTTCTTGTGTCGCTTTTGTGACTCAAGGTAGAGGCCTGCCTTTGAAGTATAATAGACCTTAAGAGTTCTTCCCTGATGTTGTCTCTGGTGACCTGGGGCCGGTCACAGTTGCCTCCAGATATGAGATATGGGATGCTGACACGTGCTTTCTGGCTGAGGATGTGAGACCTGAAGAGGTTACACTGACCCCAGTAAGTCATCAGTGCCATCCTGGGGGGGTGCGTGGTTTCTGGCCCTTGTGTCTGGACCCTGAAAAGGTAATGGAAACAAGGGCAGGTCATCCCATCCCAGGAGATTAATGTTTGTGTGCCATGTGTGCAAAACAGTTGAGGTGAAAGGCCATGATATCCTGTGTTCACATTACAGCTATGAGACATACACATTAAGGATTGTGGGCTTTAAGGACTATGATTTGATTTCTATGAGTTATCCATTAAAGGGATTTCTCCTCAAGCTACTTCAGACTTTAAAAAGGCAGGTCTTTATAGGGATTTTATCTAAGGGTGAGGACTCACTATTATTCATTTCACCCATCTCCAGGGAGAGGCACTTAGGGTGCTCTCATGCTGGTCATTACATAAGAGGAGCTAGATCTTAATTTCTCTAAACTGTATTTCGATTCAATGGAGACAATTAATGTGACTAAATGAACATGTGCCGCCTCTTGTAAGGGCTTAGGTCATCAATCACCTGTCTAGACTCAGTTACAGATCATATAAACAGGGAAAGACCTTTCAGAGGGCTATATAAGTCGAAATGGCAATTGAGAGGCATATTTTGGAGTGGCTGGGACATGAGACAATACTATCAAGAGACAGCTTGGCCCAGAGGCTGAGTATTAGGATAAAGATAAGTAATGAATCATGTATTGTGACTCTTCTTACGTGTCTGCAAGAGCAGTATGTGGGGCATCAAGAGATACAAACCATTCGGATCCTGTGCCATGTGGATCCATTTAAGATCTGAATATGCACCTTCGCTGTAACTCGTGCATTTCCGGGTTTTCAGTCAAGAGCTTTAGTCTTTTGAGGGCTAGTTGGGCTGTAATGCCTTTTGCCGTGTTGCTGATATCATGGGACCTAATGAGAACCCTTTCACAAACCTTAAATGTTGTTTGCACCATGTCCTGGTTATGGTACTTTTATCGACAATCCTGTGAGGACTAATGGATCGATAGTTGCTATAAGTTAAACCACTGTGTCAGCCAGGAACTGCAAAAAAGAGTTTTTTAATGAATGTAGGATCACTGCAGTATGCTGCAACGTGAAGGAGGTTGTCATGTGGTGGTCGTGGGAACCGGGCAAATGTGAAAGGGTGAGGTGCCCTCTGATCAGTAATAAGATGTATTGAGCTCCCAATGGATGGTGGGTTTGTGTACATTTTACTGGTCATGGCAGGAGTCTACCATAATGGCTAGTTTTGCCTATAGGTCCCGGTGGTGTCAGTCCACCGAGTTGGCTTAAAGATGATATAGGGCTATTTAGTAACAATTTGCAACCCAAGGCTTCCGCTGTCTGGTCGATGATGACCAACAGGAATTGGGGGCATTATCACATTTGATGAATGCGGGCTGTGTCAATGTCATGGTTATAGTTAAGGATCAGCTTCTGCAAGTTCCCTGGGGTGATTAGACAAGTTTTGTCATCAAAGGTGTAGTATAACTTTCAATGAAGTGCTCCGTAAATGGTTAAATACCCTCTGTTTATTTGTGCATGTGTCAATGTTAGCTTGTACCCGTGAGGTAGAGGGTCGTGATCATCATGTTGCAGACACTATCTGCTTTCTGCTTTGCGATAAACAACTCACTGGATATCTCCTGCTTACATGTTGAATTTCTGGATCAAGACAATAGGTTTGGCAACCCCTGATGGGTGTGACAGCATGTCGGCCAAGTGATTTAGGCGCCCGGGAATATACTTGATATAGACCCAGGATTGTTGTACGCTAAATACCCAATGTGCTACACAACCTTGAGTCGGGTTTGTCCAACAGCCATCGTAGTGGGCTGTGATCCATGTGGATATCGAAGTGGAGGCTTTTAATGAAACCGTGGAACCTCTGAACCGCTTATACCTTGGTGAAAATCTTGCTCACTTTTTCTGACCGTGGTGCATATTGAAACCGTAGTTTTGCATTCCATGTGCATTACCTACGTATCGAGGTGTATCTAGAGCCGTATAGGGACCATATGAGGCGACGCCATCAAGGCTCCCATTTAGACCGTATGTGGACCGTAGGAGGCGGTGCCATCAATAATTTCATTTAAACCATATGGGGACGGTAGGAGGACCATACTGGAGATTTCTGAGGTTGACCCTAGACTTCGCCTAGAAATCGACTGAAAATAACTGATGTTGAGTACATTGATTCAATTAATGTCATCAAGAGAGTATTGAAATCTCAAGTGTCTTGGGCAGCTTAACGGAAAAACCTTTCATATTTTTAGCCAGGGAAGGCTCCCCCAAAGAATTTTTTCCACCAATGAGGGAGGCTTTGGCTTGCTGGAAGCATTTTGCCTTGCTGTGCTGCATATGCTACATCACTCGAATGTGGTTTAGCAACTGCAGCACCGCAAAAGAGGAAGTAGTAGTAGTGCTACAAATGTTGGCTGCAGGGTCGGTGAACAATGACGAAGGTCAGTGAACTTTGGTAAACTGCGCTATCCCAGGTAACACTGCAATGTTGGTACAATGTTGGGCCAGGGTTGGCTTGCCCACACTGCAACCATTGGGCCATGGTTGACTGCCAACTTTGGCCGAACATCAAAATGTCTTACGGCTCTTTTTTGGCCCAACCTTATGAGCTAAGGTTAGCCCAACTGATTGGTGCAATGTTGTACCAACATTGCCAAGCCAATGGTTGGAACCAGCAAATGTTGTGCCAGAAGTCTTTTGTAACATTGGATAAAAAATCTCATTATTTATCAGCCTGAGAGACTTCTAATGCTCTAATACTACTTGTAATTGACATACAAAGACAAATTAATGTTGAAATAAATTGTTTGAACTTACCCAGTTTCGATCCTGCGACTTACCATCAATGAGACATGCTATCCAGACTTACATGTGGAAAGGGTCTTAAAATGGTAGACAAGAGAAATGAAGGTTTGATAAACTAATGTACATGTGAAATTCCTTGTACAGATGCATATGCTGTAAAATGGAAAGATGCAAACTATTATAATGCATAAAATAGCAAATTATTGTTAATGTTCTGGCATTTGAATTCGTATATTTGCATCCAAATATAGTCAAACGTCGGCTCAACCATTGAAAGCCAAATTCAACTTAATGAACAGCTGAAGACCATTGCCCAATGCCGGCCCAACCATTTTATGCCAACGGCACCCCAATGGTTGGCTGCCGACCATTGCTTAATGTCTGCCCATCCGTTTAATGCCAACATCGCCCCAATGGTCGTTTGCTGACCATTACCCAATATTGGCCTAACCATTGAATGCCAAGAACACCACAATGTCTGCTGCCGACCATTGCCCAATGTCGGCATAACCATTGCCCAATGTCAGCCCAACCATTACGTGCCAACTTGAAAGCCAATGGTTGGCATGCCAACACTGATCCAACAATGGCCTAACTACAACTAGCCAACTGCCAACGCTTTACCAACCATGCCTATGGAAGACCAACGTTGTAGTGTTACCTGGGTAGCTGACTAAGGCAAAAAAACGCATGTCTCAAACTCCCAAAAATTTGAAATCATAAGCAAGAACAAACTATAACTTTAGACAGAAACAGGTAATGCCTAAGATAAAATATATATATCAAAAAACGAAATATAGGTTCCAGAAAAAAGGAATTCATGGTAGAAGTGTGAATGAACAAGAAAAAGCAAGATTAGAGTAGCAGGGTCAACATAGCTGAAATAGGGAGTGGCCGAGTCATAATATGTCTCAAAAAACAAATCCCATAAATGGATTATTTTATAAAGGTAACAAGTCATTTAGCACGAATGGAACAAGCTCACCTGGAATTTGTTACACACAGGATTAAGGCCGGTTAAGAAATGCCATGATTGCTGGTCATATAGGAGAGATCTTTCAAATCTCGGTTCAACTAATCCAAAGGAAATGGTAGAACCAGAAACTTGGTTCCAGGAGTCCACTGACACTGTTAGTCGAAGCGACACCCTGTACAGCTAACTGTGGATGCTGGAACTTCATACAGCAGTAAGATCTTTTGGATGCCGGGGAAATGTGGAGATTGCCACATTCTCGATGCGACTATCCAGACTAATCGGACGAATTAGCAACCGGTGGTGCAGAGAACGACATGATGGGGAAGTAACGAGAGGTGGATCGATGGTCATTGGTCTGTGGCGAACTGCATGTTTATCTGAGGTGCAGATACAAGAGATGGAAAAGTCATTAAAACCGCCGAAGCCACGATCAATGTTAACCCTTACGGGTAAGGTTATGGGACATGGCTCAGAGGTGAAAGCACATATCACTTGGGGTCTACTTACCCCAGTAATCTTGGGGATGATTATTGGATGGGTGATCGTATAGCCATTAACTCTTGAGAATTCTGGCCGGAATTAGAGGCGAATGACGCAATTGTGCATCCATCATCCTTCTAGCGGCCATCATGGAAAGTGCCAGTGGATGCGTCCGCATGACGTGGCACTATCGGAAATGTGCCAGGTGGTGTTGCGGGCAGGCCAAATTGGGCTTAAACTGTATTTTCATTGTATGCAAATTTGGTTCCACAGTAGTTTTGTGGTGTTACACATGGCAAAAGCCTGGCATGTTGTTTTCAGGTAAATGCTAAAAATTTGCGGTTGTTTGCACGTAATGAATACAATTATTCAACACGGGGAAGCGTACTACCAAATAATCCTAAATAAGCGAGGGCCGAACGGCTTCCGAGGCATGCTACAATGATCTCAAGTCCAAACACAACCGGACGGATAACCGTCCCACCGCCTAAACCTAGCCGAGTCCCAACCAGGAGAGTGCCCCTGCACTATCTCCACCCACTTATATGGATGCTTTTCTGCATTCCACTCTGGAAATGCTGAATGACTTTTCGAGCTTGTCTCAGCCATCTTTACAATACACTTTCAAAGCTGATAATAACTTTTGAATATTAATGTCGCAAGGTCAAGGTTTCCCCTGAAACACTGCAGACTTGGCCTGGACGGTCTCAAGGTTACTTAAGAAATTGGCCTAAACAAATCAATTTATTTATTGGAGCATACAATATGGTAGGGAAGCATGACAAAATTTGGTTTTCATTACCTTTGGCGCTAGCTACCAGGTTTATCCTTCCCTAAATCAAAATCACTTGGCTCACCATGGCAGCTTTGTAAAGTCGGGCCGAGACATCCTCGCCACTGTGATGAAGGTACTGAAAGATGTAGTTTTTTTTACTCTTCTCATCAGCACATCATGTGTTGATTTGGAATTCTCAATTAATTAATTAATTAATGCATTGGATGAATATTTTCCACCAAGCATGAGAAGACCCTTTTTGCTTCTCTAAAGGAATTGTTACCAAATAGATGCATGTAAAAATAAGTTTGACATGTCATTTTACCTGATTTTTCCTTGTGCGCTACAAAATGTTTTCATGTGATTGGATATAAGCTGGGCTGACAATTATTTTGTCAGAGCTTTCAGAAGATATCACAAAATTGCTATCACAATATCCAATCACATGAAAACATTTTGTAGCGCACAAGGTAAAATCATGTGAAATGACATGTCAAACTTATTTTGTTGACTTGGTGTTAAAGGCATTGCTATATGGAGGTGAAGTTGGAGGCAGGGAGAGGGAGAGAGAGAGAAAACCTTACCACTTACAAAGCTTTAGTGAGACGCTCGACATTTAAATATTTTTCATTTGTAGGGGATCCGGGAAAACATACGGGATCTGGTCGAAAACTGCTCTGCATCAGAATCCTGATCCCCATTGTACATGGGAATTGAAGCCATCAACCCATGATACTTGATAGTTGTCTCTGCAGGTACTGCTGCGGTTGACGTTTTTAATTGATCTTTTAGTCCGAGTCTGAACCAGTTACGTATTCGTTATCACTATTGTCCGAATCCCCTCGGATTCGGACAATAGTGATAACAAACCTGTACTGCGGTTTGTGACTATTTCTTAACTGATATGACCTTCTCATCACCTAATAGTGTTTTAATATTCCTAGACCAGAGGACAAAAATCCTTGAATTCCCTCCAAAGTTGGTGTTATTGTTTTTACTTCCACTAGCTTGGGGATCTCGGCCAGAATGTGTTAAGCTGGTCATACATGAGGCAAATTATTTCTGGAAACTTGCCAATTTAAGTTGTGTTCAAAAAGTCAAGCGCATTTTCTGAACATTTTTGAGTTTTTTACATTAGAAATCACATTCTAAAAGACAGAACTTTCTGAACGTGTCATGTTTCCAGAAATAATTTGCCTCGGGGATGACCAGCTTTATTCTGGTTAACAGATTAATTCACTCATGCATGTTTAGTCCAGGGGAAAGGATTGCACAGTTAATTTGCAAAAAAGCCGAGATCCCCAAGCTAGTGGAAGTAAAAACAATAACACCAACTTTGGAGGGAATTCAAGGATTTTGGTCCTCCGGTCTAGGAATATTAATACACTATTAGGTGATGAGACGGTCATATCAGTTAAGAAATAGACACAAACCATGTCCTGGCACAGTTATAACCCTTGGAGTACTTAAATCGACTCCCACCTGCCAGCTTTGGGGCCCTTTGGCCATAGCAGAACAACTTGAGTTAACTGCACGCTGCACCAATTTCTCTGCACCCAATGCTTTCTAACAGGAAGAAAAATGTGTCTCAGGCTCACCAGTGTATACCAGTATTAACTTTGACAGGCTGTAGTCACGGTAACTTCAAGGTAAGACAACAACAAAGTAAGGCTCAAGGAAACTCATGTACATGCTAGAGTGGGTGAAACTCCTTAAACTATTTCCCTAAACTCTAAGGGCCGGTTGCAACAACAGGTTGTACCAAATATATGGTATTGAAAGGTTATACTGTATAACATCATACATTTAAATATGTACTCTATTGTTACCCACTCGTATGCATCTTAACTCAACCACGTAAAGGTTGTACAAATGTCGGGATTACCACAAGAATTGACTATAATAGCAGAATTTGATATTACCAGATATCCTAAGTTAAGAAAGGAATATTTTTTCTCAGACAGTTCTGCATTTGAAACTGTATTTTTGCTTCTGTCTTAAATTAAGGCACTTGGAAACTGAACAGGATGTGATGTCACCATTTCCTGTTTTGATAAGAGGGGATAGTCCAGCTTTGTTAGCACTTCCCAGTAGGCCTAGCAGTTGAATTTATTGTGTGCATCTTAGTAAAAATTTAAGAAATTGTTACATTTGTAGAGGTTTTATTAGAATTTGGTGGTAAGAAAAAGCTTGCTTTTCTGGGGGAAGCTACTATAAATGAATCAGACTATCATGTTTTAAAGGAAACTTCCAAAAATCTGCAAAAGAATGCCTGTAATGGTGAGCCTTTATTCATAATTTTCAACAACAAATTCCAGGAGTATGTTGATGAAGAAATGAAAATTTCTAATGAGAGCAAGGTCTCAATTAAAATGACTTATAAATTGGATATGCAAAGTATGGTAAGCTTATTTTCAACTGGATAATGAACTATTTTAGGAAGTGTGCTAATAGATCAATTAAACCAACATTAACATAAGCATATAATTAATAGCAGCATTGGCTATTTACATTATATACAATTGGCAATATGTATGCTGTAATATTTTATGTTAAAATTGGCAAATTATTGTAAAGTGAATAATAATACACATCTTCCAAAATAGTGATCTTAATAAATGGCATAAATGTGTTTTTGGTGTGACTCCATTACCTTTAACAAATACACTTTGTAAAATTGTATTTGTAAAATCATTATTTAAACAATTTTGAACCACACATGATTTCGATTTATGCCAGCAAGAAACCTTCTGTTGGTGGTTTAGTCTAATTTCATGGGCAGATGTCAAGCTCTTGTGAGTACAATGCCATGTTTCGTCATCTTGACTTCTTGGGTAATGCATTGTGAATCGGCCTGCTTATTAAGTTTTTCGATTCGGAAGAATTTTTTAAAAATAATTATCAAACAGATATTTCAAACTTTCTTTACAAATATTTTTTTCAATATAACTCCATTTTTCACCCTAATTAATGCTTAAATTTCAATTAGGTTATATGATTAGTAGTCGACTACATTATACATGTTTAGATAGGAGTGGTATAAAGTATATATTTTTAATATTTAGGTAAATGACGACTCATTAATAAAACTATCACAGGCTGAAACTAATGCAGTGCTAAAACCTCAAATACTATATCTTAATTTTTTTTCCAACAACAATAGTATTGCGATTTTTGGACCAGTTGCCAATGCAGAAACTGTTGTTCAACAAGGGTTTTTGGGGCACTCTGTAGATTAGTGGCTGGGTGAATCCAATAAAACAATATGAAATTAAAAATTAAATGCTTAGGAAAATTTGTTATGTTTTACCTTTGACAGGTGCAAACCGACTTACGAAACAGGAAAGGCACGAAAGGAGTCACCTAACTAGGCGACTCTTAACACAGGCGTATCGCAAGACTTCGAGGTAGAAGCCCAAGCAGCGACCAGGACGAGAGAGCATCCTCTTACACGACTACGGTCCTTTGCGACCGCGCACTACAACAGATAAGAGAGAGCACCCTTGCTTCTTTCTCTTAAATAGGTTTCTCGCCAACCTTGGCAAGAACCCAACATTCCTTCTTGGAATGTTATGCATTCTTGTTTGGAATGTCGTACATTCCTCTTACGCAACATACTCGTAGCGGGATAACGCAATTCTCTCTCCTGACCCTGGCCACTCCCACACCTTCTTTGAAATGACAACCCCTTTCTCCTCAAGGAAGAAGTTTTCTACATTACTAATTTATAATTTCATGATTTTTCATATTTGGTTTTTAGCATTAGGTCATTGTCAGGGCGTCAGCAGCAGGAAATTGCTGCTAGCAGACGTCATGCATACACAAAACAGGATTTAAGCAGTTCTTGCCAAATCCAGCCTGAAAGTGGCGCCTCCTAGTGACCATTTGTTGCACCCTTCTTTTTGGTGGCTCCAACAAGGAATGCTAGAAGTAAGCCAATGTTTTAAGAGTATGACTTATTTTTAAACCCCAGACAGCAGATCTACAAGGTCCAAGCCACAAATTGGACTTTAAGGAGCACACCAAGCTTACAGGAGGATCAAACCTAAGAAACTGAGTTTATATGCCCATCCAAAGAGATGTTCAAGCAAGTTCTGTCACTAATACTACACTCAAGCATGCCTACGCCCTGCCCAGCAATGTACTCTGCTATAAAACAACAAATGGTAGCGTAGCAAGGTTCAGACCCACCACGAAGTATCCTCAACCCGTTGCAGTATCAGAACCGCCGAGTAATCCAGCTTGTTCGTCAAAATGAAAATGTTGCAGCTCCAGTACAGACACATGATCCAGCTTGTTTACCGCTGTAGCTGCAAACAGGTGGAGCACCGGAGCGGCCTACCACCCAAGCTTGCTCACCGCCTTAGCTGTAAACTGTTGCAGTACCGGATCAGCCGTGCAGCCCTGCATATTTTCCACTTTGGCTACAAACTGTAGCAGTAACGGAACAGCCTTGTGATGCCCTGCTTGTTTGTCATATTGTCGCAGTATACAAACGATTGTGTAGTGTCTAGTCTGTTCGTCACTTAAGCAGCTATTCAGCCCTGAAATAGTCGGGAGTCGGGAAATCCAGTTGTTGATTTGTTGCAACTAGCCTGATCATGTCAAGGAACGTTTTGGATCCAACCTGTTTGGGGAATCATACAAACGCGAATGTTGTTGATGTTTTTTTATATTGTGCCAAATGTTTCTCCCCTATTAATCGGTGTTTAGACTTTCAATTCTAGGTAGTATTATTTGAGGCTAATTGTTGCTTAATTAATCCTTTTTGACAGTATTTAGTTTTTGTAATAATATGGAGCCAGACCGCTTCACCCTATCTTCTTCCTCAGGGGAGAAGGTAGCGATCACCCTCCTTGACAAGACCAATTATTCGACTTGGAGACATGACCTGGACATGATACTAACGCACCAGTCCCTGAGTACCTATGTCCGTTTGGATAGGAAATGGCTTCCTTCTGATGCCACCCTAGATCCGAAAGAGATGTACATGGAGAAGTGCGAGAGGGCCTTCAGTATCATTTACTTTTCTATTCAGCCCCGTATCTGCCAGTCGCTTTTTGAAGGATGGTCAGATGGCATCACATATGAAAAAATAAATCTGGAAAATATATTGTATTTTATATATGGAACATATACTGAAATTGGTCCAATTCCATATATATTCAATATATTGGCATATATTATAATTTCGATTAATTTATGGATAATATAATCCATATATCCATTATTGATAATATATTATTTATTTACTGGTCAAAAATATAATATATGAAAAATATATGGATAATATATGCCAATATATGGTATATATATGTAATTGGGACAATTTCAGTATATGTTCCATATATAACCAATATTTTCATTTTTTTCTATATGAGAAGGACTGCCACAAGGTTCTATAGAGCATTTGTGAGACGTATGAACCGAGTACGAGAGAGAGGATTTAGCAACTTCTGCCAATTTTTCTCCCTAAACATGGAGGTCAACGTGGCTTCAAAAATCTGGGATACAAAAAAACTGCTGTCGGACAGGCTTTAATCCTTCCAGATGATGAGGGGCTTACTGCCTAGTTTTGCCCTTAAAATTAAACTAATCAATGCTTGGCTGGACAAGGATTTTACCCCAGCATGGTAAAGCTCGCCTTGATTGCAGGTCAGCCAGGTCAACCAGAGCGCCAAGGTGCAAGGTCCAAGAAACCGGAAACCCTAAAAAAGACTGGCGACAATTAAGAAGAAGCCCAAACAACCCAAGCAGGGCTATGTTCCCAAGGAATGGCAAACGAACCACAATGACCACCGAACTACTTTCATCCAATGAATGGATTTAGGACTAGGGTGCATCGAACCATGTCTGCTGTGATTGGTGGTAGTTCACAGAGCTCACCCCATGTGAGGACTCGCGAATGTCATGCTACACCGGATGAATAGAGATCACTGGGAAGGGCACAGTTGCCCATTCAGGTGAGTGGAGGCAAACGGTATCTCCTTCGTAATGTGCTGTACGCACCTAAGGCACACAGGAGCCTAGTGTCTGGGCACCAGACTGCGCCCGAAGCTGTATTGACCTTAGCTGTAAACGTGCACCGAATTTGCGCCTTCAGTGCTGAGGGAGCATGATGAGCACTGAAGCGGCGACTTGCTCTCCTAACAGTGACTTGTCCCAATACGCCGACATGTCCTGCAACCTAGAGTAGCCCCAAAACACTGACTCGACTAGTACATCAGCTAGTCCCTTAACTGGGACCCACCTTCCGACATCAACATGTCCCGTGACGTCAACAACTGGAGACTTGGAACACTGGCATCAGCGGCTAGCGCACATGAGCCAGGACACCATCAAACAGATGTCCAAGGGTGATGTCATCCGTGGCATGGTGGCTATCAATGAAGAAGTGAGACCATGTGACACCTGCCGTTTGTGTTAGGCCAACAGACCATTGATGGCTACCTATTACTAGGTTACGACTAAGGCCTTACTGAAACTTATACACGCTAACGTATGGGGACCAGCTCTGGTAGCTTCCGCATCAGGCTCTAGGTACTTTCTGGTGATAGTGGACGACTTTACCCACTGGTGTACAGCCTACCCACTTAAGACCAAGGATCAAGCCTTGGAGCACATTCAGGTGTACATCTAGCGGATGAAGCGACAGACGGGCCGCAAAGTCAAGCGGATTAAGACCGACAACAAAGGGAATTCTGCTCACAAGCTTTAAAATTGTTATATGAGCGGAAAGGAATAGTGCCCGTCATCACCAACGTGTACTTCCTTTATCAGAGCGGGATTGCAGAGAGGTTCAACCAAAGTACCGACAAAGCAATCCGTGTCATGTGCGAAGACAGCTTTGGCTAAGAACTTTTGAGCAGAATTCTTGATGACTTACATGTACCTTAATAATCGGATTCCGCAGGTCTTGAGGTACAGGGCGCCCGTGGAGGGCGCCGGATACTCAAAAGCAACCCGGGAATATCGTTTTTGGGTGCCTGCTCAGCAACGTATGCGTGAGACGTTGTAAATCCAGGTCAACGAAGAACATATCGCCGGATCTGAACTGTTGCATACTTAATCTTTTTATTTATTAGCATGCAAAGTGAAAATAAGTTTTTGAAAGCCGTAGCCTTCAAATTGAGCAATATTCAAAAATTTGTTTGTAAAGGAAAATCATTTTCTTTCATTTCAAAGTTACCCCAAAATTGTCCCCATACAAATAATACACACACAAAAAACCCTGTTTTTTTGTGAAGAATTAAAAGTGAAATAATAACATCACCAGATCAAAAAAATCAATTTCTAAGGTTAAAACTAATGATTTATTAAAGTCAAAGAAAAACACATATATTAGTGACAATAAAAAGAAAAACACGTTTAAAGATCTCATAAACAGGAATAACTTTATTATTGTACAGTTATTGACACAAACTGTACATTAAAAAACATTTAAAAAGTGAGAAGGAAAATTCCCAACTTAACTCATTTAGACCGTTAAAGCATTTCCAAACCCTTTTTTAAAATATGCCAAACAAAAAAGATGAAAAGTAAAAAAAAAGAAAAAAATGTAGAACAAAACAAAAACAAAAAATTTCACCAAAAATGGAAAAAACCAAAAAAAAAAACATTACTCATCCATGTGTAGAAAAATTCCTTTTTCCTCCTGATGCTGCAGCTAAGATGTCTTGGTTTCAATTCTTCACATTAATTCACAAATCCAGTTCTGGGAAACACTCCCTTGTGGCACATTTGGCACTTAGTTCTGCCACCGCAGGTTGGCACTGAAAATTCTTCAATGTTTGTGATATTTTGTCCTTTAAAGCACATTCACTGGGTTACATTGTTGTTTAAAACTTTCTGTATCTTCTCATAAGTTTTAAGAGCAGGATTTTAGCAGTCTTTACTGTCTTTTAGCAAATTCATATACTGAAGATTTATATACTGAAGGAATAGATGGAAAAGTTAGAAAAAAACTGTTTGTCTGGGTCAGTCTGTGTGATTTGGAACATGCTTTGCTCATTAATTATGGGACATCTTTATTGCAAAATAATGTGGGACACAGAAAATTTAAACAAAAAATGGTATAGCACAACTGAAAATTTAGGGCAATGTCCATCAGTGTAGTTTTTAGCCCATCAGCGCAGTTTTTTACTTACTAACCCCAATAGTTTTTTTAATTTTTAAATGCAGGCAGATTTTTTATAAAAAAGATATTTTCTTGTTGCATAGTAATTTATGCAACAATTCTTATTTTTTAGAAAATTTTTCTGGTGGAACACCAAGAATAAATTTTCAGACAGACCCAATTAACATATTAACGTTCAATTGTTATAACAAACTACCGACATAAGTATTAGGAACGTAATTATTTTCTTGTTATTATGAATATTAAAAAACTTGAAAACACAAATACAAATAGCATGAAATCTCCAATTGCAAGTACAATTTTAACCCATAAAAAATCAAATAAACTTCCAAATATTCCTCCAAGACTGGATATTTCAAGAGAACCGGAACTATATGCAAGTTTGTCTCTGGCATAAGTTATATTACCTTTGTACAAGGAAATTACTGGTTTACTAAGGCAAAAATAAATATCTTCACAGGATTTATATTTTCCTGAGGTTAAACAAATTTTATCTGAGACACATTTATATTCAGGAGTTTATTCCTTGCTTTTGTTATACCACCATGAGTTGCACATGCATAACATCCTTCGGTGGAAATAATTTTATGAATTTGAGGACAAACTTTGGCAGATTCTAAAGCTAATTTGTGCTTATTTAAATTCAAATGAACTACTAAGGGAATGCTAGTTATTAAAGTAGATCTTAAATCTCCATGAGAATCTATAAAAAATTTGCTATGGACATCAGTAACTGGAAGCACGTTTTTGGATTTATCCTCAATCAAGTCTTTTAAGTAACTATTTGTTTTTTGACATTCAACTGTTTTGTGATAAGGAGAACAATCAACCATTTTGCTGTCAAATTGAAAATCGTTTGAGTATGGTTCTGTCGCTTGAACCTCACCAATATCTCTGTATTTGGGACTTCTAGGATGTGCGGCATGATCTAAGTATGCTTCTTGAGAATCTCTGTGATGTTGAATCAATTGTTTATCAGTGATTGCTAAAGTTGCTTGTTTATAATTCCCAGTAGTTTCTATGGTCAAGGTATCCTTGATAAAATATGTTCCCGTCATTTCTGTAATTATTGGTTGAGAACCATTTGATTTTGGAGTTGCTAATAAATATGGTTTGCATTGAGAGAGTTGCTATATCCTTTACCTTAAGTTTCAGAAAGCATCTAGGTTTAAAATACCATCGGTAGTGAGCTTATGGTTGGCTATTTAATACCCAACACATAGCACTTACTAAATCACATGAAAAGCAATATGATAATCCAGGAAAATCGAGAGATTCCGGAATTATTGATTCAAATCTGTAACCCCTACAGCAGTTATCACCCCACCTACAGTACTTATTGTATGGACATGGAATTTGAGTTAAGGAAAGTGTAGTAGTGCCTTTGAGTTGTCCATCTACACTCAACACTTTTGAACTGAATTTTTATTTTTATTAAATAATTCTCCTTTTCGTCCAATAACCAAAGGCACATGGCATATTCTAAATTTTGTAAGGTGATTTGCGCTTATGTAGTGATAAAACATTCAAGTCCAATGCCCCCTTTCTTTGAACAATGTTTGATTTCTGATTTTAAAATTTAAGTGCTAGTACAGTACGCATCTGCCCAATTTTGCACAGATATTAGCAAAACTACCAAAAATAGAAGTAGCACAATTCCATATCTAGTATTTGGCATTGGCCTTGAAAAGTCATGTTTGTAATTGGCCTCCAGATGTTGTACCAATGATCATTGAAAATCTTACTGCCTTTTGTGCATCGACCTATAATAATGAAAATACAAATTAGACCTTTAATAGTTGCCAAAGCTGCTAAGAAAATTACTGTTAGATACATCAAAGTTAAACCTGTGACAATTATTACCAAAGTGATTACTGTGTATTGAATAATTACAGGAAGACATGGAAAACTTTTTACTCCTATACAAAATATGCATTTTATTTGATTTTTATATATATTGCATCGTCAGTGATCAAAATTAAGTGTAATACTCCAGCAAGCATTAGAAGTTCATCAGTAACAACATATACCTGACCATCTTTAGAAATTTTTTGAATTGTTTTTATACCTTGTTTCCTTTCCACTAGAGTACCAGTACGGTTTAGAGTTAGACCAGGTTTCTTTAAAGAAAAAATTGTTTCTCCATGATCCAGTACTGTTTTTCCCTTGCTCAGCATTTTTTTCCACTCTGTTCTTAGAAATTTCTCATTGCTTGATCTACCATAATCAAAAGAACAAGCATAATAGAATGAATTTTTCGATTTAAAATTGGTTCGCCACGAACATATATTTGGAGTCGGGATTTTTCTATTTCTAGTTTGCATTTGCAAAGTGCAGTATGATCGCAGGGCATCCTACAATTGTATACCACTTCCAGAACAAGATTTTTTCCTTTACAAGTACAAGGAATTCTATTTTTCACACATTCAAAATAGTGGTCATTTTCACTGTTAAACTTGGTTTGTTCTATCTCGAAAACAATTGACAGTACTAAGTGACTTATTTTTCCATCTTTAATTGAAATTTTAGAAACAATTTCCACAGCACAATAATCACAAGTATCTATATTAGATCCACACCAGTTTCTTGGTTGATCATTGTGCTCCCATTTTTCAGGAGTATGTATATGTGAGCAGTGTAGTGCACGGTTAGCCCAATAGCATTCCTTAATTGCATTATAAGATGTTTGAACTAACACTTCATTAAATAATATCAAAAAGATAAAGGAATACATTAGTTTTTTGATAGGAGCCATCTTCAAGGTTTTAAAAGGCTAGATTTTCTGAAGTCTTTTTGTCAGTTTTTTAATCTTCAAGAGGCAGTTCCATTTGCACAAAATTGTCACTGTTAACTATTGATCTAAGCTGCGTTTGACAAAATCTTTAAGTGGTAGAGGTGACCTCAAGCCATGACGATCCTTAATTAGGGTTCCTATGTTTAAAAACAACAATTCAGTTAAACGTTTGTCATGAATTTAAAATCCACACGATGCATTATAAAAATATTACATAAAAATTATTAGTCTATTGACTACTAATGCTCAGCTTAAGCGGGGTTGCTTATTTCCCGAAGTTTGCAAAAAACCTAGCCTGTTTGTTACAAAATTCAAGAGAGCGCATTATCCATAAACTTGAGTTAGTGTTCGGCCCATTTAACTGCTTGACCCACATGTATTGTGCATTTTTGAAATGCATTTCAAAATGCATTCACTGAAAACGGGAAATGTGTAATGACTGTGCAGCATTACCCATCAACACATCTATATATGTTTTTTGGTACCAAAAAACACTATAAAACATGTATTCGTAATCAATGTGTATTTCTGCACAGCTATGTGTTTTAAAGTCTAACACAGAGATGGGTAATAAAACATGTATTGTGGCATTAATACCCATTCATGGATTGTGCACACCAGTGTGCTTTTTTTGTAACGTTACACATGAGGTGTGAGAATTTACATTCCCATAATGTATTTTTACATATTAAAGGCACACCATGTGCATTAATACCACACGATGTGCATATTCAGGGTTCCCCAGAAATTTCATTTTAAACTTCCCTGACTTTTTTGGGTTTTGAAATAAATTTTTCTGACCAAGACAATGTCAAAATCTATACGAAAATCTGTCTATGGAAAATGTTGAACATTTTTCCTTGAAAAATAGTGAAAGTTTAGAAAATCTGTCCTCAAAAACATTTAAAAATTGTGCTAAATTTTTAAGAAAATTTGAAAATGTTTAAAATTTAAAATAGGGGAAATGCGGAAAATTTAAAGAATTTGTCATGGGGAAACGTGGAAAGTTTTGCGAATTTGTATTCAGAAAACTGGAGAATTTTACAAATTTATACTGGGAAAATGTGTACAAATCTTGCAAATTTGTCCTGGCAAAATAGCCTATGTGCAAGGCTATTTTTGAGTTTTCTACAATTTTCAAATTGTTTAGTTTCTAATTGTGCAAAAAATATTACAAACTTTTGGACAAATTCGAAACATTTTTCAACAGTTGTGTTTTTTGAAACTTTTTCTAATTTTTTTAAAATAAAGCAAATTTTTCAATAATGTACAGAATTTTCGATCATTATACAACATATTTTTAAGAATTTAGGAAATTGTCAAGAAATATTTAAAATATACAGTTTCATTTATGTTAAATTGTTGGGCGTAATTGATGAAACTATTGTGAAAAAAATACTTTCAGTGGTCGTTTTAATACAAAAGCAAGACTCACTACCGGAAATCAGGCAGGACATTTTAGGGTGAATTTTGAACCATTGAATCGTTTTCCACTCATTATGGACAAAATCTTGAATCTACAACCGGCAAAATTCGTCCAAAGTGTCATTTTACTGATCTTTATAAGTGTGAAAATGATGAGTGTTGTGGCATTTTTCAAAATAATTAAGTTTTTGATAAGTTTTGTGCATATACAACGTGGAATCTAACATGATTTTTTTCGGAATAGTTTCGCCATTTACACACAAAAACTTAACAAAAACCCAATTATTTTGAAAAATACGTCTTCAATCATCATATTCACACTTGAATATGTCCATAAAATGGAAGTTATACCGCGAATTTTAAAAGTTAGGTTTATTTTTATGATTTATAAAGAGTGGAAAAACGATCCAAATCTGCAAA
>JAQGBX010002115.1:0-21638 GCA_034698745.1 Megaphyllum sjaelandicum | reverse complement strand
GTTTTGCTTGGCCTTCCTAGTATCGATCCTAGCGATTGTGTTCGTCGACGTGGAAGGTTCGTTCATCTCGATGTTTTGTTGTTTCACCCTCTCCGCTTGTTTCACCTTCTCAATGGTCTTCTCGAGCGTCAGTTCTCCCTGGAGTTGTAACTCCTGTAGGCGCCGATCACGCAGTCCGCAGATTATGATATCCCGGATCAGTTCGTCTTTCATGGTTTTAAAGTCGCACGTGTCCGGTAAAGTGTGTAGCGCCGGGATGTAGTCTTCGGCCGCTTCTCCTTCCTTTTGTCTGCATTGGAAAAATGTGGTCCTTTTGTAGACCAGATTCCGTTTTCCCAGGAAGTGTCTTTCAAAAGCAGAAGCGACCATCGCATAGGTGATTCATGCTGGGTTGGCAAACTTGAAGGTCTTGTAGATTTCTTCTGTTTGTCCCCCAGGCAGTATAAAATGGCGTTGATCTGGTCGGAGTCAGGATCTTCGATTATTTTTGAGACTTTCCTGTATCTGCCGATTCAAGCAATCCATCTGGGCCAATCTGCTGCTCTTGAAAAATTAAATTTCCCAGGTACCTTGTATTTGTTAGGCAATGTTCCTTGTCTTCCTATGTCTGCACGTGGTATAGTTAGGCCTGGATCCACGTGTTGAGCTTCAACTGTACCGTCGGTATTTTCTTCCTTTTTGGCCAATTTCCAGCTTCTGGTAACGTTTTGAATCCTTCCAGTATGATTCCCGTGCAGATTATTGAAGATTAATCAGTAAACAGTTCGATTTTCCACTGCCACCATGTATTATTTGCATACGGAAGAACAGACGACGTGTCAGGTATGGTTGAAGGTTAACAGGTAGTTTATTCACGGGGTCGATGCCCTTTTTATACCTGGGCCGGGGAGGTTGTAAATAAAGGCATGGTGTAATTGACCTGACTATTTCAATAATACATTACAAATGTTGACTCTCCCTTATCCGAAACTCCTAAAATGGAAACTTTTTAATACTTTTATGACATAAAACCAATGAAAAATTTCAACATCAATTCTCATGAATCAATGTGCTTATCAGTTTGTGCTTATATGAAATGGCTTTCAGATTGTGTTCATAATGTGTATCATACGATACTGTATATCATTAGGTAAATGTGAATATTTCAAAATCCGAAATATCCGAAACAGGTTTGGTCCCAAGCACTTTTGATAAGGGAAACTCAGATTGTCTAATTTTATAATTGAATCATCCGAATTCGTTTCGTTTAAATTTTTAAATATTTTAAAAGATTTCATCCGTATTATTGCTGTTGTAAACTGATTATGAAAAAATATTTAGTGCTAATTGGAGTGTTAGTCATTTATTTCAGCCTCAAATAAGTGGCAGCAAAAAACTTAAAAACTTGAAACAATCAATGTGAAAACAAATACATTAGCCTCACACCCTAGATGTGATTGGCTTATTCCAGTATATGACTTCAGATACATTAAACGCTGATTACAGTGATTAGCTGCGCCCTAATTAGTTGGCACAAAAAGGGGGCTAAGCTACCTGGGGTACAGTAGGTATACTTTAGAGTTTAGACGATTGGATGAGTAACCAATTTTCGAATAGAAACCAATTTGAACACTTGCTGTTTTCTCTTAAGTATAATTGTACAATATCTTAGTTTTAAAGACACCCGCATTGTTCAGCCACAATATTTTTCAGTTTTTCGATAACAATTTCATCCTTATCCAGGTACATTATGTCCATGTGTCCCAGTTGAACAGGCACACAGTGTGGCTCTGGAATAATGGCAGAGTTCATCTTAGGATTTTCAGCTAGAAGTCTGCTGCGGATGACTGCATTGCTTGAGGCGTGGTCGAAAATTCCAAGAAATGGAAATTTGCACAAGCCGCTGCAGTAATTTAAGTTAAATTCGGATGGAGCTATAACCCTCGATTCCCACTGTAGATCTTTCAATGTCACGTGCCACTCGTTTAATACACATGATGCTGGCTGCTGAAGTGGAAGTGTGATTCTATTGGGCTGTGAGTGCGAGTTCAAGACAGAAGAATGGACATTTCTTCGAAATCGCCCAGGTAATTCTGGAAACTTTGGGACAACCACATCTTTATTGCGATTTATCTCACAAGTGGTATTGAAATGAAGGACTAAAAGAGGACGGCCAATGTGAATTAGTGAGTCTTCTTTCCAGAATATGGTAACATTGAAGGCATTTTCTGGTGGAAAACGTTTCGTGTATGGCCACTGATGAAAGCAAAAAGTTAGATCGAAAACAGTGTAGGAATAATTCGGATAAGCTTCCAGTGTTGTTTTGCAAAGGACTGTATCAGCAGTCTGGATGACCATCTTGAAATTCTTTGGGTAAGTACATCCTTTATCAATGCATGTGATTGGCAGCACCAACGCCGCATGCCAGACATTCATAAAATTGTAATGTTTTCTAATGTTGAACTCCATTAAAATGGTATCACCCTTTACTTGTTGGACTGAAAAGCATAAGTACGGATGAAGCATTTGTGATTAATTCAGTAATTTCATTCTCTAAAAGAATTATCAATAACTTCCATTTAATAATTGTTTTGCTATTTGTCAATTTGGCCTTTTTTACTTAGGGTTTGATCAAATGTTCCAAATAAACAAACAGTAATATGATTATTTTTTATAATCTTTTGCATGTATTATAATTTAAAAATGCATTAGTTTTTAGTCCCAAGAAATCATGGCAAAATGCTTGATTTTATTTACTGTGATTCTCTAGCAATACTCAAAGCAACAAAGACAAAATGCAATAACAGGAAAATTTCTTAATTGTAGTAGGCCTACAGATAATTATCATTAATGCCTGAGAGCAAATTTAAAATTTGAATCACAAATGTAACAAAACATCGAACTGCCGAACTTTATTGAAGGTAATTTAACTTCCGTTTTTAAACTACGTTGAAAGTATGCACTAAAAATATTTATTATGGAAGAGATTTAACCAAATATGGTTTATAATTCATTAACACACAGATACAAGCTTTTAAAATCTTCCACGTTTTCCCGAGTAAAAATTTTGAAAATTTTACACGTTTTCTCGAGAACAAATTTTCAAAATTATCCGTTTTCCCGAGAACAAATATACAAACTTTTCCACGTTTTACCGAAAACAAATTTTCAAAATTTACCATGTTTTCCCGAAGACTGAATGAATTTTAAGTGTACAAACATGACAGTTATTGTTCTTTTAAATACTAGCTTTACAAGATGATAGTAAATTTGTAAATTTTGCTCAGGGAAATTTGATACGTATCTGTGCATTATGCACTGCATGTGCAGTATGCACCTATAAAAGATTACTAATATTGATAAATGTATATTTCGTGCTCTTACATTTTGTTGGTTGTATTCCTCTGATTGAGGTTTCCTCATCCTTCATGTTTAACCATTTCTGGTTCTCATTGCTGGTAATTTGTTTGTAGATAATTAGCATAAATGGATGGATGCTGTCGTTTCTTTTCCCTTCTACGGGGGCTGCATTCAGAATGGTATATTGAAAAGTATCGAGCATTTCGTCACTATGAGTGTTGAATTCTGATTCTGTTGCATGTTGGCTGTTTCCTTCCAAAGAGGAGTTTCTAAAAGTTTTGGTTGCCGAATTCAGGCTGGGGCATCCAGTGAGTATGACATTAATTGACCAAAGCTTGAAATACCAGTTGCTGGTTCGTATATTTCTCCAGGTTTTCATTCTCCTTAAATTTATGCAGTTTTCTGATGACTTGAGTTCTACCACGACACAAACTGATCTACTCAAGAGTGGATGTTCCGGTTTAATATACCAATGATGACTTGATTAATTAACAGGAACGTATTTGTATAAAATTCCAAATGATTTGCATTCCCATTTTTAAGTCAATGTAATTACGTGTTCAGCAGCAATATTTTTGAAATCTTATACTTGCCAGCCACTTAATCAGGCTGCCACATTGTCCATTGTATGTTGTTATCTGCATATATGATAATTTGTTAAGTACATAGTGCATAACGCTACTAAATTGTTGAATATTATAGTTTAATTACGAAATCGGACATTTAATATACATGTATATATTAAATTTCCGATAGATAAGCTAACTGGGTATAACTACAATTAAATTGAAAAATACAAATTATAATAAAATATTTTAGAAATTATAACATCAAGCCATTTTGGAACTCCGGTAAACTTGAATTATCCTCCTGAGGGCGGGTGTGACGTGGCAGTTTTTAATGTACAGTATCTTATTGGTTGTTTTTAATTATCAGTCATGTCTATAGCATGTATAATTTGTAACAAAGTTCTTTGAACATAAACACACCTATACAAGAGTTCGCTAGACTTGGAAAACCTGAAAAACCTGGAAAAGTCAGGGAAGAATGGTTTATTTTGAAGTTAGCTTTGTTCTCCGAAAATGTGGAAAAGTTTTGCAAATTTGCAAAATTTTCCACGTTTTCCGAGTACAAATTGGCAATATTTTCCACATTTCCGAGTACAAATTTACAAAACTTTCTGCGTTTATCGAGGAAGTTGAAAATGAAATTTCTGGGGGAACCCTGTGTACTGTTTAGCTAAAACCACTTGACCTTTTCGAAAATTGTTATTTTTGTCTGTTTTTGCCTTTGTTGTTAACAAAGTTAGGTTTTCTACGTTTATTGAAAGGGTTGACAGCTCATGTATTAAAAAACTGATATTTCAACTGAGACTGTATTTGCCAAAAGTAAAATATGGCATTTAACTCAATCTGTCTATATGCGAAATGGGCAAATTTAATATTTATTATGCTTAATTTATTAGATCATCAGTTGAATGGACATTGGAGTTTGAACCTTAATGATTGAAGGCAAAAGTGTTTATCTTCTAACTCTTTAAATGCTTAATTACTTCTACTGCGAGCTAGTTTGCTCCGACCTAGTTCCCCATTTTAAAGAAAAGAGAAAAAAAAGACAATGGGCAAATGTATAGAGCTTGGAAACTAAAAACAACTCATTTTATTAGAATTATTCTTAGAAAGTTGATTAGCACCTTTTGAATGAACGAGGAACAGAAGATTGCTTTCATGGTCGAACAGATTCTACCTGAAAACGAGAACATTAGAGAATCTCATAAAAATAAGCATGAAGAACACAGGCGCGCATGGAAGAAAAGCTGTTAAAGCTGTTAAGCGTTCCATGAGTGCAAAGGATTTCCATAACTAAAGCCATCGAAGTAAATACTTTTATGTACTTGCATGCCGATATTGCGTCATTAATTTGTGTGAAGTCCTCTAAAGGCTCCTCTTTTTTTTTAACATAAAACCTAACAGAACAAACATTTAAGTCCATCCAAAAAATTAAAATATGGCTCAGTGATGCATGTTATGTATTTTTCTGGTGGGGTTTAGATTATCTTAATCATAGTTTTTATCGAACTTGAATTTTCAAAAATCCATGTTACATCCCTCTTAGGCTCATATCTTGGATACTAGATAAAATGATGTAAGTAATTATTAGATTTGAAAAACAGGCAATGGTACAAGGGCAAGTAATGTCAGGGAAAGTCCTTTGCACTCAGATCTTGAGCCAGAATTACAGTGGTGCATGCAGCCGCTGATTCCAGCTCTTGGATCAGCAGCCTTAACTGCATCCGCACTGTTCGGCCACAATGTTCTCCCACTTCTTGAGAACGATGTTGCCATTGTTGTCCTTGTACATGGAATCGATGTCCTTGAGCTTGCTCGGCACGCAGTAAGGCGGAGGGATCCCTTCGGTCTCCTTCTCTGGCAGGCTGTTCAGCAGCTTGGCCCGGGCGATGGCATGCATGGTGGCGTTGTAGATGGTGTCGGCCATGGCGCCGTTGCAGGAACCGCTGCAGTAGTTCATCTGGAAGTCTTTAGGAGCGATAAACAAGTTGTCCCATTGCAGAGCCTCCAAGGAAATGTAGTAGATATGGAGGGCGCACGGCGCCTGGTTATGCCTGCGATGTTTCTGGCAGAGAGGCGTCTTGCGCTCGCCATACACGCAGTGGTTGCACGGCCTCGGCGACATGTGCACATCTCTGGACTTGCGCACAAGGGACTCGTGCGCCCCACCGAAGAGCGCCTTGTCCTTTGCCCTCTCCGGGTCGCTGGCCTTGTAGTAGAAGATGACCAGAGGGCGGTCAATCTGGAAAATGGAGCCGTCTTCACGTCTGATGCGCAGGAGCAACTTGCGGTGCATCTTGAAGTACTGATGGTTCCACCAGTCGCGGATGGCCGAAGTTAACTCCAGGAAAACGTGGTCTTGCTGCTTGTATGAGGACAGTTGCGTCTTTGGCGACTCCACCAAGGATCTTGGTAGCATCAGCTCTACTTGGAATACCAGAGGGGTGCCGTCACCCATCAGCGCCTGGCTTGTGTTGGAATATGGAGAGCCGGAGGACAGACACAGTTCCACGTGCTTCATGTTGTCAAGGCTGTCGATCGTTTGGATGTTGAATTCCAGAATGGTGTTCGCTGGGAAGGAGTTCTGGTTGTTGGTAACTATGTAGAAAAGAGAAAAATGTGTTTTCTTTATTTCCATCTCTGCTGTGAATGCTATTTAATAGTATGCCTTAATTAGTACATAACAGATTGAAACTTGTCAAGTTGAGATTACATTATCAGAAATTCATCATTGCAGTTTTTTTAGAATTATTTCTCGAGAGGCACATAGAGGAACATGCTAAAAAATCTTACATCCCATTCTACAAAATTATTGTTGCCAAGATCTTAAGATTTATTCATCAGCCATACAAAATGTCCAACCATAATATGCCATAATGCATTTAGCATAATCCTTGCAAACAAAATTTTAAGAATGGATTATGCGAAATCATTTCAAGCATCCAACCCCAATTCAAACAAATCAAAATACAATTGTCAACTCAATACCAAAGAAGATTGTGCAAATCTTGTAACTTAAATCTTGGTTAAAAAAATAATGAAGTATCGTTGACGCCTTAATAGGGCTTCAACAATATTTTACCATAATGCGTTTTACGGAATCTTTTCAACCAAAGAGACTCAGACTTTTAATTTTCTGAATTTCGTCAGCACAGACTTGGTTTAATTTTACTAAAATTCTTTTAGTATCTCCTGTATCTGAGATTTAATTCTGAAGATTCTTGTAAAACAAGAATTTGGAATGGAATGCATCATACTGATAATCCTAAAATATACATGTATATACTGTGCTGTTATTGAGCCCATTATGTAAGTTCTCGGAAGTTGGAAATGCATTAAATGAATCAAAATTTGTAGAAAAATAATAATGCATTTGTGTGTTGTTTTTTTTTTGGTTTTTTTGCACTGTTCAATATGTAGTTTCACGTATGTTTCTTAATCTACCTTTTTTTTCTATCTGGTCAATAATTGCAACGAAAATTGGGTGTTAATTTCTGTAGACCGGGTTCTGGAAGGTTTATACTAAAAATGCTCTGCAAACAATGTTACCGTGATTATAAGATTCGTTTTCTGCCAAATCTAATTGAAAATCCTTTATGGAAATTTGAAACTAGCATTGTGAATTTGAATGATAAATCATTAGCGCTTGGTGGCTTCATCGCAGAGATCCATTAGCGAAATGTAGGTTCATGGTGTTGGTTGACAATGCAATTGAAATACTGTATAAGAGTGACACTGGCACTAATAACCCATTTTTAATTTTTCAAGGCTATTCCTACAAACATCACTCGCTGAAATGAATACGCATCACCTTGAGCTTTTCTTTTTAAGATTTAAGCTAATTTACTCTAATGTGCAAAATATTACTTATTTTGAATGAATTAATTCGAGAACATTTGCTTTTAATTTTTGTCTCGCATTAGTGTCACACGGTGGACATAAAATCAACAAACTTTTACTCGATCTTAAAAAAAAAAGATAATCCTCTTAATTCAAATTTCGGTTTATCCCCTCCCTGTGAGCAGTTGGCAGTTGTCATTACCTTTATAGGGTTCAATTCCTCGAATGGTGGCACCTCCTTCAGTTTCCATGTCGGTCCACTTTTGGTGCTGTTTACCCGAAATCTCCTCGTATATGGCTGTCATGTACGGGTGATGGTCGTTCTTGAGTTTGGTCTTCCTGAAGCCTCCAGACGATTTGGGTTGCGGAATGGCCTTTTCATCCCTTTTTGAAGAAGCATTGAATTTTGTCAGAAAATCCACCACCGACTTCCAAAAGGACTGTTCAGGTAAGACGTTGGAAGTGTCAGGATTTGTTGGCCCCAAAGGAGGATCGGTGATGGTTGCAGAAATGCAGGCCACGAGGCCGAGAAAAAAGACGTTTCTATTCATTTTGGTTTGTTGGTTTTCTGAGTGCTAAAGGTGGAATCCTGGTTCGGATTGGCCTGGACAACGTCTGGAGACGGTTCAGTGGAGGATGTTGGGCTTTTGGATCTCGGGCGAGAGTGAACCTGCGATCTTCCCAGGTGTGATTTTATTTGAAATCGGGCAACCAATTAGTGATTAGCTTGGTTTTTTTTGTGCATTAATAGTGATGACCCCAAAGAGTATCATCATCATGCAAATGTAGGCCTGTTTCATTTTCATAAGAGTGCAATTTGAATATGACGTCAGTCATGGCTTCATCTTTCATGACACCACCCTTTCTTCTTTCTGACCTTTTCTGCAAATGGATGCTCTACACGTGGTTTTATCGGAATGCATAACGTTTTGTCATTATTGGCTTGCTAAGGCCCATTTCAATCATTAACTTAATGGAGTTTTTTTTGTGTGAAATAAGACAGTTTGTTGTACAAAAATTGGTTGTTGTATTTCAAACGAACTTTGAATTCAAAGTTTCCATTATCTCTACATGCACTGATGCCATTTATTGTAAGTCATTCACAACAGAATTCGATTTTTGTCCGAAGTTGTAAAGTCTTTGTAAAAACAATTGATTTCGGCATCAATTTTAAACCCAGGTTTTGGTTTTACAATTTGGGCGTCATTCAATATTGTAGCCTAACCATTACTTTTCGGTGCAGATTTAGTGGCTTTCACTTCTTAAACTTTTAGAAAGATACCATTGAAGGATGGTTGTACTGTCAAGTATTCAATTCTTACAAGTATATGCTCACGCAGTATGTGTAATTCAATTAAAATGGTTAATGGTTTAACAAATCACTTTGGACCAACTGTGTTTTGTGCAAAACATTTTGACTTTTGAATCGATATATTTCAACTTTGTTTTCTCATCTTATATGGCACCTACAGAAGAGAACCAGACCATAAGATACAATATGTAAATGTTGCATATGCATTAAGGCTCGTGATGAATGGGGGAAGTGAAGTCGTTACGTTAGTGTTTTTTGATCCCAGGTCATTCGGGAGAACCCGAGATGTTGCAGTTGTAAGTCAGTGTCAAGGTGAATCTTTTCTGTGCCACTTTTGATCATCGATTCTGCAACTTCTAAAGCTCCTTTACTTTCACTAAGACAATAGATTTGTGTTATACAGTTCATGTGATTACAGACAAACGTATCGGTAGAACCTCTCATTAGGTCTCTAATATTATATGTAAGAGCATTGACTGTTATACGGTAGTTTGATCCCTTTTTTTTGCGTGGAAATGACATAATGAAAAAAATGAAAATGTTTTTCCTATAATGTTAAAACTTCTTATTTCTTTAAGATTCAGCTTTGCATAGTTTTTCAAAATTGTTCACCTCAAACAACAATGGTTGAAATTGTTGGGCTGTGCAATGTTTGCTTTGCTACTGCATGTTTTACATGTATACAGGGGGCTGTATACAGGAGGGCGCCAATATACAGATATGTATATACATATATAAATACAGAATATATATATAACTTATAAAGTTTGTCATGCAAATTTAAATTTTATTTTGTGATATTGACATCACGCCAATTTTTTATAAAGGTTGTTTTTAGGAAAATTTCTCAAGATTTTAGATATTTTCAGAGGCTAATTTTTCAAAAATATCCATGCTTTCCAAGGTTAATTTTGCAAAGCTCTTATTAATGTTTTACTTTCTTAATTTTGCAATGCAAAATTTTCACCATTTTCACACTTTACATTTTATCCCCAAACTTCAAGCGCGTTTTGCCTCCTACAGCCTCATACATACATTATATTCCTCTCATAAATTATGCGATATTTTCCAAAATCATCATTATTAAATTACATTTTGGTTCATCAATTTTTTCAAAGTTTTTATCATTTTCATTAGTCAACTTTGAAAGTACGGTTGAAAGTACAAAAATTTTTGGACAATTTTTCACTTTTTGAAGCACACATTTTTGTATTCTTTTGTGAATTTTCTATATTTTAGAATGTCGAAATTTTGTTTCACAATACTGATGTGGGAAAGAGAAGGGGACACTGCATGTATATATTCCTTAAGTATATTTTGGAAGTTCTAATTACGCATGTGTCAACATTAGCAGTGAACATTATGTTCGCCGTGTGGAAAATACCACAATTTTAAAGTTCCTTAAATCATTGTTGTGAATTTGTTTTAAAAATTTATTTAAATACACCTATCTGACCTAACGAATTTTTCACCCCAATTTCAGTATCCGATAGCATATACTTGCCATCTCCATGAAATTTGAAATGAAACTGTAAACTTATATTGTTAAAGGGATGGACAATTCAAGCGTCAAAATTCATACAATGGTGTCATGTCTGGCGGGGAATTGTGCCTCGTGGAACAAGAGGCACATTTGTTCTAATTTAATTGCGTTTAATTATTAATTTATATCGTGTTATATTATTCGATTTAGAGTTAAAGAATGTCTAAACAATAAAACATAAAAAAGTCAATGCAACCATTAAACTTGTATTAAATTACGCACGAGGTTAATATGGAAATATAAGCTTTTGGCAAAAAGAAAAGAGGACATATGTTAACTATAGATTATTTATGCATTTTAATAATGCACATATATTTCTCCACACATTTAGGCCTACTTGTGAAATTTTGTTTTTAGTCATTGGATGTGCTGGAGTATCCCCCACCCCCGTTTAACTGGCATCAAAATCAATATTTCCTGAAATGCATTTTATTAAGGCTTTTCCTTAATGTTGCCTCATTATTTTTGTTTAAAAATATATAAATACAGAACTAATACTCAAATGTGCAGCTGTTTCCAAATTGACCTTCAAATAAGTTGAGAAAAAGTTAGAATTATTCGAACCTCATAAAGAAAATGTTTAAAGAAAACTAAATTGTATTATTTTCATCAGCAGATGAAGTTTCACGCGTTCTAAAATCTTTGAAAACTTTCTACACACCTCAACACTGAGAAGTATTATTATAAAATCAATATAAAGTAATATTACAAAATCAATGTATATAAAAGGAATATTTTAAAATCAATGTATAAGAATAATATTACAAAATAAATCCCTAATAGTAATTTTACAAAATCTATTTATAAATTTAATGCTACAAAATCAATGTATACAAAACTGTATAGAATTAGCATTTTCAATAAATAAGTTGTCTAAGACCCAAACTTTATTTTTGTAATTAACGTCGGCAATTTTACAAAATTTGTCAAAAGTTATTTTAATTTGTTAGGAATATATAGTGCAACATCAATTGGATAGTAAATTTCATATTCTCAAAAATCTCAATAACCATTTCCCAATTAACACGTTTTATCCCCAAACTTCAAGCGCGTTTTGCCTTCTTCTTACTTATGGCAAAATATTTTTGGCTTCAAATGACTCCATTTTGGGCGTAGAATGTTCATGTACATGTAATGGAAGCGATTTTCCAGATTTCGTGTAGATCATTGCTCTCGTGGAGTTGATCATAGACAGAAAGAATGGATAAAATTTAGATAATCCTGGGATTGGCAAATTATGTTGTTTTTTCCATCTTCAATTTCCATCATATAATTCTTTGGGGGCTTAAGCTCTCAAGAACATGCAAGTTGACATTGCAACATTTGGCTGTGGAAAATTCAGAAAATTGTTGAAAATGGTCTGTTTGCACGTGATGCTGATACACAAAATATCAGACAAACTGCTTAATGTAATTTCAGTAAACTTAGATATAATTAAGATCGAGGTAAGGGTAACGTGGAAGGGGGGAGGGGTTTAGTAAACGTTGTCTACACATTATTTGTACACTCTGAATATTTAATTTTCGAAGAAGTATTAATAGCTCGAAAAACGACACTTTTCATTATATTTACCCATAACATTTTCTCCATTTCAATACCGAATGTGATGAGGATGCACCGCGTTGACGATTTACTGCGTTGTTACCAGATGCTAATTCGTAATTTAACTCTGGTTTATCCGAAAAAAAAATACTGATGTGCAGTATGTTGATTAGAAAATAAACGTGAAATTTCCCTTACAAATTGATAAAAATTTTAAAAAAATTCCAATTTCTGGAAAACTTTATCAATTTTCATAACATTTTAGGACATACTAGCTTCCAGTTATCGATGCATGAACGACCCTTTCTCCAAATGTGCATGTACACCTTGCCAAAAATATAATTTTAATAAAGATTATGTGATCAATATAGACTTCATTAGTCCTTAAGCTTACAGTTTAGTCAAAATTTAATATTCCACTTGATTCCTGCGAATGCAATCTTCAACGTTGAGCATTTTCATCGAAAATGATGGATTTGCCATGAACATCAGCTAATTCTTGCAAGATTTTTTTGGACTGTGTAGAAGAAAAGCCATTGCAGGATGTTTTATGCATTCGATTTTCTCAAGTTTGAAAAGTGAGTTTGACCAGATTCCAGAATTGCCTTACACAAATTAAGTGTGAAACCAATGTAACAAAACACATTGGTTCATTTATTGAGCATTCTTTCGTTGATCCATGATTCATTTGGAGAATTTGAATTGTGCATGATGCGCCAATTATTTTTCAATAGCTAGCCACGCCACCTATGAATTCAAGTTCACACATTTGCATTATTGTAAATTTGCGATAATTGGAATTACATTTTATGTTAAATTTTTTTATTTTTTCAATTCTTTCTCACAGACGATCAGAGGCAGTGTTCAGAGATTTCTATTCCGTTTCTGATTAAACCAGGTCAGTTTAGGGTCATAAGCAGTCATTTTCCATATTTATTTTAAATTAGTAATGACATTTTTCAGTTTCAGTTCATTTTGAAGATGCTCGATGACCATCGGTTAAAATAGCAGGCTCTGTACCAATTGAAGGCCACTTCAGGTTAAATGATCCGTCGTGCTTTTCGACACTCGACCCAATCACCAAATGAAACAATGCGCAGGTTATTACCAGGAATAGTGCAGAGGAACAATTGAAAGACGATCTACACTTGCAGGACAGTGACTGCACCATTCGTAAGTTCACAAAGGCCTTGGCAGGTGATTTACGGTTAACTGACTGGGCCAGCTAGGCATTGAATTTCCAAATGTTTAGGCCTCTTTTGTCGTTCTGCGTCCAAATTTTGCACGCACTTCCTTTTGGATGCTATCACATAATGCAAAACTGGCAAATTAGAAGCAGACTAGAACTACTCAAAAGACAACTTCAGTCGCTGCTCTAGGTCTAATTTTTAGCACAAAATGTGCACTTATAACAGAGAAACTTTCAGGTCTCAATTTAAGTTTTTTTTTGTTTGTTAGGTGGAAGAAACGTATATTTGATAACTGAAACATTTTATCCAATTTTCGTTATGTGCAATTTTGTAGTTTTTGCAGTTGTGTAGTTATGTGCAGTTTGTGAACTAAAAGATGGGACGCTAAACGAAAAAGACTCATGACGTTTATTGACTCAAGTTAGTAGCCTGCATTTACTAAGTCAGCAATTTTAACGTAATTAAGCAAATATTTGCATCAGTCAGCGCTCATTGCGCACAATGAGCACTGACTGGAATACGGAATTATATTTCGAGTACCGAATTTGTAAATTACTCATATAAAAAAAGTTTTATATTCAATGTTGCTATGAAAATTGTACCAGCCGCAATATTAAAAAGTAAACATTGGCAATTTTCAAAACAAAATGATTTTCCATTATTTTTTATGATAAATAAGCAGTGGGAATTAGGAAATAATACATTTCATATTTTCAGTCTGTTTTACCTCAAAATTGGAAATTATTATACTGTATATATACTGATGTTTTGTTATGTCAATGAGTCAGACATGTATTAATGGGAACAGTGCGCCAAATCCAGGTCTGGGGGAACCCTGTTACAATTTTAACTAAAACATTGCTGGGGAACACAATTGTCTCACTGGGAACACCTGGAAAAGTCGGGGAAGAATGGTTTATTTTGAAAAAAGTCAGGAAAATTCAACGCAGTCATGGCGATTCAAAATTAATACTTCTACAAGGTTAGCTCAGGGCCCATTTTCCGAGTAGAAATTATCAAAAATGTTTCACATTTTATAAAAACAGATTTGCAAAATTTTTCACGTTTTCTATGTAGAAATTTGCAAAATTTTCCACTTTTTCCGAATACAAATTTGCAAAATTTTCCTTGTTTTCCGAGTAGCCTACACATTTGCAAAATTGTCCACCTTTTCCAAGAACAAATATAGCAAAATTGTCTACGTTCTCCGAGGACAAAATTGCAAATTTTACACTTTTTCCGAGCACAAATTTTTAACATTTTCCCATTCTAAAAATTGTTCAAAATTATCGTTAGTAAATTTTAAAAAAAATATTTTCCATTGTCAATTTTTGAAAATGTCAATTTTTCACGTTGTCATTGGTCAGGGAATTTTTTTTAAAAAATTGGAAAAGTCAGGGAAATTTAAATGAAATTTCTGGGGGAAGCTTATGTAGTTAAAAATTCAATAATATGTTGTTATACACCGGTATATGGTAACTGCATACATCAATCTCGCATTTGTTTTCTAAATTTTAATATCGAAAAAGAATAAATGTACAATTATAACTGTACAAAAAAAACTGTTGAGAATACTACTGACATTCATGACATTCACGTTTATTTATTCTAATCTAGTAACTTCATGTAGTTTTCATGTACATGTATATTATAATATTATGTCAACATGATCAAGATTCAGTTGGTGAGCCACTTTCGGTGATTTTGCCAATGGACGTTTACTTATTCTAATCTAGTAACTTCATGTAGTTTTCATGTATATAATAATATCATGTCAACATGATCAAGATTCAGTTGGTGAGCCATTTTCGGGGATTATGGATTAAAAACTTGTCCACGGTCTTCTGGGAGATTCCACGATTCAGCATCTTTGGCACCATGACAGCCGGGATGTGGGAGTAGCCATGGCCGCCAAATTTGGCCTGAAAATAAGTTATTATTGAGTTGTATTATTTGTGACTCTTATTGACCTTTTTTTCCAATAATAGGCATTCCTGAGACGTTTTGGTGAAGAGAAGTGCCAAACTTACCAGTCTGTGTTTGGCGTATATGTCGTGCGCCAGGACAATTTTATCCTCCAGGCCTTCCTGAACAAGCCCTTTGAGAAGCTGGATTCTTTGGGCGTCGCTGGGCATATCCGTCATCTCATTGAGTTGATAGTGGGAACATTCAATGCCACACATGTCGAACTCCAGAAAGGTCCCCAAACTGCCAAACTCGGTCAAGTCCTCCAAACTGAAGAGGGTTCCTAAACGCAAAGGAAGGTTTACATCCATTCAGGACGTTCTGGTCAAGTACTTTTGGCCAAGTGGTCCAACTTACTGTCAAGATGGGACATAACCAGCTTCTCTGCCTTGCCACCCGCTTCCAGATAAAGGCGCACGATTTCTCCAGGAGCCTCCTTGACCCGATGTGGGTGGACGATTACTGGACAGTCCAACTCCTGTTGTACTTGGGCCGAGGCTTGTATCACCCGCTTTTCAAATGCTGTGCATGTAAGTATGAAAAATTCTTTTATTAAGCAAATTCATGACAACTGTAGATTTAGGAAGGCTGATTCCCAATTTTCTAATGTCAGTTGAGAAATTTAAAAAAATACACTTTAATTCCTCAAGGCAAATGTAACGTTTTAGCATACTTTAAATGCCATTATGAGTTTCTATTTATTAAATCAGTTTTGATTTACAAATACAGTATACCAAATTTTAAATATGCATTACAATGTTCATTACAAAAATCATATTTAAATACTGTAATTTATTTTCAATTCATAACTAATTAAGTATGATATTATTTACAAGAAATTATAGTGTTCTGTGTTAAATTAAGTGTGTTTTGAGCTTTTGCTAAATTTTGCAAATGTGCATGGCCATTGAGTAAAAAACTAAATTTCAGATTTTGAAATTAAGAAAAAATAAACTGCACCCCCTTTGAAAAGACAAAGTAAATGGACGTGTATAACTTTCTTGAACACGGATTGTCTAACAATTGTCAACTATTATGCGAATTTTTCGTCAACTTTGCGAATTTTTGACAGTTTGACAGATTTGTTGACTGTATTGCTTATGTTCGACTATACTGCACATTTCGACGATTAGGAAGAAGTTTCGACGTGCAGTTTTGTTATTTTTTAACAATTGCTAAATTGTGAAAAATTTCGGATATTTTCGAAAAAATTAGCAAAGTTATACAAAATTAATTTGCTAGATTGTCGAATATTAGAAAAATTTTCGAGAATTTGCAAAAGTTGTTATAACATTTGAAAAATTGTCGCAAAATCAGAAAATTGACAACAAATTTGAAGTAGGCCTGATGCCGAAAATTGCGTTGATAGTTTCCCAATTTCATTCATAGATACGAAGTTAGACGGTTTACTAGTCGTTGAATATGCAATTGCGAAACTGTGAAAAAATTACAAAAATTTTCCAAAAGATTAGAAAAATTGTGAAAAATTTGTCAAATTGTCGAATATTAGAAAAAGTTTTGAGAATTTGCAAATTTATTTGTAAAATTTAAAAAATCGTCGTAAAATTAGCAAAATTGACAAAAAATTGGAAAAATTGTCCAAAGTTGCATAGATAGTTTCCCAATTCCGTACATAGATAAGATGTTAGGCAGTTAGTCGTTGATTATACGACTAATGACTAACAACATCATTCGTTAGTCCTGACTAATACAGGAATGATTAGTCGTTAGTTTTGATTGATCAGTCGACTAACATTAAATGTCCATCTCTGGTGATCAGCATGCTCAAGGTACATGTATATTTATTTCTTGTGATTTGATGATAATCGAAAAAGTTACGTCTACAAGTGAATGCAAGTTTTTTAAAAAGGCGATGTTTGTTATAAACGTTACATGTTTTCTCCTTGTTAATGATTTTACAAATATAAAACATTTTGTTTCAGAAAAAAAGGACGAAACGTGGGGAAATCAAACCTTCCAAATGATAACATGCCACATACGTTCTATGGGATAAACACTGGCTATTTCTCCGATGACGCCACATCTTATTCCATCAGTGCCAATGGTCAGTTCGTCACGAATGATGTTGGCGATCTCCTCCACCGTGTAGTTTAGCACACTGGCAGACTGCGATTTTGCGATGTAGAAACCTAGAAACAAACGTAAGTCCAGGAATCCCAAAAGATTCAACAGATTTCTCGACTCAGCTATAAAAGTTGTAACGTTTACCCACCGGCTCCTGATATGATGTTAATTCCTGTTCTAATGGCCAGTTGCTTCAAAAATGGCAAATTTCTTTTGAGACCTGTTGTTGTGTTCTCCACGATTGTTCTTCCTCCATTGCTCTTCAAGATGTGCATTTCTTCTTCGATCGCTCGATGGGCAGCGTCATCATTCAGGACCAGGTTCCCTTTATGACTATATCTAAAAACCACCAATTTATTAGGAAATATGTATGCGAAGCGCCTTCCTCGTAATGTTGACTCGTAAAACTATTTTAAAATTTGTAGATTTTTTAAAATTAATTTTGCTTTTTTTTTCGAAAAATCTTTAGAGGTTACAAGAGAAGAAATACAATGATACCACAGTACATGTTTCAACGATTGTGAAACAGCAGTCCTGTTTCGACGATTTTGATACAAAAGTCCTGTTTTAGAGTCTGTTAACAATCTGTTAATAAGCAACTTCAGTTTTTAAATGTAAGATAATTTCATGAATATCATTATTTGACTGTTGTTCTGATGTTTTAAGAGAATTTTGAAAAGGCCAAAGACATCCTAGGTAAAAAAGCCCTAGCAAAAAGGAACCAATTATTTCCCCAACGCAGAATTACTTAATTCTGCATTTTGTAGATACTTCTTATGTATAATGTTCCACTAATATTTTAACTTTTCTCTTCGCTTTGTCATATTCTAAAAGAAGGACTTTTTTTAATTTTGATTCAACATTTGCCATGACGCCATGTTGCTTTGTGCATTCTTGTAGAATGTACATCACATAAAACATTTAAGAAAGTAAAATTGACATGTTTTTGTGAAAACATGTGCATGTTTTCACGAAAGGATTTACATTTTTAAAAAAATCTCAATTATTAATTTATGAACATTTCTATATAAGTGTACGTTTAGTATTTGCTTTTATAATCTAATAATATAATATAGAAAACGTGTGGTCGTTTTTGTGTCGTGTTTGTGGGCATGGGCCATTCAAAAAGGACGTTCGTGAGTGATTTAGGGGCCATTGAAAAAGGACGTGTGTGTAACTTAGGGGCCATTCAAAAATGACGTTCGTGTGACTTAGGTGCCAATTAAAAAAGGACGTGCGTGTGGCTTAGCTAGTGGGGCCGTTCAAAATAGACGTTTGTGTGTGGTTTAGGGGTCGTTCAAAAAGGACGTGCGTGTGACTTAGGGGCCAATCAAAACGGACGTGTGTGTTACTTAAAGGGTCATTTAAAAAGGACGTGCGTGTGGCTTAGGGGTTAATCAAAAAGGACGTGCGTGTGACTTAGGGGTAATTCAAAAAGGACGCCATTACTCTGGCCAATGATTATGATTTCATTAATTTTCCCTGGGCAACGCCGGGATTTACCAGTGTATCGATCGGTATATGGTTTTTTTTAAGTACAGACCGAGCAAAGCCGGGCCTTCCCGCTAGTTTCATATAAAAATAACTTTTATGAGAACAAAACTTAATTTAATAAATTCATTCTTTAATTGTATACGTATACATAAAAATACCTTTTTATCTATACATTTTTCTATAGATTAGCTACATATTTGCTTCATGTTTCAACGTAATTGTGCCTGTGAAACATTGTGCATTAAATCCCGTTGTGGTCTTGCTTATGTGATAAGTACTACTGTTCAGTGTGTAAAATGTCAGTTATTTTGTTGGTTGTTTTTTTAATTTGCAGCTCCTGAAAGGGGTTTTATCTAGTTGTATGTGATAGGTTGTACTGTTTGGTGTAAAATTTCAGTGACTTTTTTTTAATATTCATCTCCTGAAGAAGGCTTTCTATGTGATATGTAATATAATAAGAAAATGTAATTGTGGCATAAATCAAGCTTCACTAAATTTACCGTTTAGATAAAATAGTTTGTTTTAATAAGAAATCCACATACATGTATTTAATCCAGATTTTTTTTTCTTAGAGATTCCCCAAGTTTTTCAAAAAATTTAAGCATTTTTTTATGAAAACTTCTATATATCCAAGAATTTGCCATTCAATTTCGAATTGTTCGATTTAATTTATTAATTTAATTTATTTAATTATAATTTGTAACTTATAGTTAATAAAATCAAACAATTCTAGATTTCTGCTCTTATAATCGTGATAAATTTGTCACTTAGCAGGGTGCATTTTATGGGATTTTGGCTTTCTTTGATTGAAACACTCTAATATCTTATTCTAAACATAGAGGTCTTAGTACTTACGGGTTGCGCAGAATCCATCCAACGTTTTCCAGAGTGTAAGGACAGTCTGCCAGGTGAGCATGGCTTGCAGGAGGTGGCACATACAAGAGAGAAAAGTCCATAGAGAGATGTTCATGAGTAAGGGTGAGGCCCAGATCATCCCCTTTTATTGGACCTAGAACTGATAAGAAAGAAGCATTTTATGCAACTAGTTATTAGTTAAAAAATGTAATAATACATATCGCCATGTCTTCTCTGCACTTTTATTCTGTTTGAAATACACAGATAACTTAAAACATTCTAGAAAAGTGTGTTAGATATGCCTTGTATTTTCATCATTTCTAGAATTTGGAAATTTTCATTTTTTGGAAATTTGAGCACTAGGCAAAGTTTTAGTTACTATCTTAATTATAAATCAATTTCACTCCTTTCAAAAATGTCACACTTTCTTGAATATCCCAGGCAATATATTTTAAAAAAGGATTATGACCCTTATTTTCTAAATTTTGAACGTAATTAATGGTTCAATTAATGGCACGTTAATTCGTGCACCTTATGTAAAAAAAAACGTTACAGTATTTAGAACAGGGTTCCCCTGACCTGGAAAAGTTTGGGTACTCAGAATTTCCGAAAAAGTCGGGAAAGAATGATTAACTTTAATTTTGGATCGTGATAAAATTATTACGTTGAATTTTCCTGACTTTTTCAATGTTTCCACATGGTTAGTTCAGGGCCCAATTTCAAATTTTTTAAAAAAATTTTCAGTACAAATTTGCTACACTTTCACCAATTGCAAAGGATACGCTTTCAAACGTTTCTGCATTGCACACATTTGTAAAATTTTCAACAGTTTACGAGAAGAAATTTTCCGAACTCAAATGGACGATAGCGTAAAAAACTGGCCTTACGAAGTCCAAAACGGCCAAATGGCATGACACGATATGCCATACGGTAAACAAATACCGTCGATGTTACGGTATTTGTTTACCATACCCAAAAATTCCCTATTGCCATCAGGGAAATACAGCATTTTTTCCGTATTTTATAAATCATTTCAATTTTCCATATTTCAAAAATCATTTTTGTGTTTCGTCGTTTTTTCTTCTTTGCACATGTTCACAAATTGGATTGAAAATTTTATTCGTCTAGTCAATTTGTTATTCTAATGAAATAGCAAGCAAAAAACGCTCCGTTGACGTCACTGGCGCAAATGCATCCAATTTTTTCTGTAAGCCCCAGCACTTGACCTTCACCACTTCCAATGTCAACTTGTCGAGCTATTTCACCTTCCTCAAGGCTGCTGCCTGCACAACATTCTCGTAATGAAAAGCGTGTCCCTTTTGCCTCTGACCACAGTATGCTCTAACGTTTCCATTTGCTAATAAAATTTTAAGAAGGATGGCACGTTGCATGATGGAAATGTGGAAATAGAAAGTTGACACTTACCAGTTTGTATCATTCTCTCAGCCATTTGTGATCCGATTTGCTAATGGGTTTATCGAACTTTAAAGATTGCACTCGAGACGAGAGGTTGTGTCGATGTGACTGCAGTACGATTTGATCGAGTACCCGAAATCAACAGATCTTTTATATCCGAGATTAACTTTTGAAAAGACAGACGGCGCCTTCTAAAATCTTTTATTGATCGAACAAGAAACTAAAACCAAGTTGAAGGTTGCATGCCCGACTTGAAGAATTTAAGGTACAAAATTAGCTTTGGTCACCATGTTATCAGTAAAAAATGTGTAATACTGTGTTAAAGTGTGAAAAATCGATTCGGAGAACATATTGGAATTCTCATTTTTTCAGATGTTGACCGAAAATAAATGTTAACCAAATCGATCGATTTTGGTGTCATTTGAAGCGTCTCGTTACGCTGATTCTTAAAAAAACCGCATCAAAACTAGAAAAATACGAATGGAAAC